>JAAVUI010000333.1:0-52276 GCA_014899075.1 Fusarium goolgardi
AGTTAAAAAATATATAAATAACTATATATAGAATAAAGAGGTAAAGCCAGAAGGTACCCTTCTTACTCTATTCTTAAGTCACTCTTCTATAGCGGCTTTGCCTAATTAACATCAATCACTGTATGCATTCGCGGCGCCCACGCGGCGCGCCGTACAGGACACAGCTGCAAGGCTTCTTCGGCCCGCTGTAGTCCGGCCCCTGTGCCACCTCCTTCTTCAGCAAGGTCAGAAGTTCGGACAGATCCTCCTTCTTTGGCGGCATTGTTGTTGGTGGTGTTGCTGCTGCTGCTGTTGGTAGTAGTGTTGGTGTTGGTTGCGTTGAGAAGGCCTTCCACAAGGCTCAAACTCTTCTACAGCTTATGCCGCCGCGCCCACGTCCCAGTCTCCCGACCCGAGGTGCTGGGTTCTGACTAAAGTCATGCGTGTCTGTTAATGACAGATGGTAATGGCGGGACTCGGATTGTACCGCGAATAGGCTGTTGGGCCACTGGCGAGTTGTATACAAAAAGCGACGGAATATGTCCATGATGATTGGTGTATTCTACAACGTGCTTGGATGGTTTTGTAATCTAGAATGGTGGTGTTTGGTTGAAGTTAACTGTGTGAGAAGGACATACAACTTCTTTATTTCGCCCTGTAGCACAACAGGTATTCTCATAGTATGCAAGTTCTAGAATATTCCTTATTTCTTTTATCGGATAGTAGATACAAAGGATAATATTGCTTGCCTTTTAGTCGTTGACATGACTTCGAATAATCCATAAACGAAAAGGTACATAGAATTTGATCTTGTTGAACTGCAGTGTCTAGACAACTAGAAACTATCATCAAGATATAAACGAAACTCAATGCCAAAGAACACTTGTCCCCTTTATCTTTAACCTTCTATTTATTCTTCCAAGCACACAAGTTCTTTTGAATCTCTAACAACCTCATCTTACCAAACAAACAACCCACTCTTTCAACGACTCACTCTCCAACAGACCATCCAAAATGGGCAACTGTCTCTGCAGAGCTTCCGATGTGGAAGAGGACAATGATAGCGGCTATCACATAGCAGCTGTCGATGTTCGCAGACAGGAAAAGGACGTCCATCCGTACGTCCACAAGTTTCCAACTAGAACAACTGCTTACAATACGTTTACTAGCAACAGTCCCCTTTACAGTGAGCCTCCTCCTTACCAACCGTCGGAAGTTGTCCCCGTTGTTGTGCAGGACGATGAGATTTACCCGGCGGAGAAGGTGGAAAACATGCCTGCTGAGCCTACCAAGGCGCATGTCTAGGGGGTTATCCGATATCTTTCGAATGCGGGAGTGTAGGGGTGGAAGTTTGTTGGTGTTCGGTGGAAGAGGAACGGATTGAAAGAGGTATGATAGACAAACTCGCATTCTTCAACGGCGATACTAACCTTCTCAAAGCTGATTAAAGAGTGAGAATTGACTTTGTTGTCCGCAGAGACGTTATACCCTGCTCGAACAAGGAATAGAAAGATCTGGGCTTCAAACCGGTAATAAAACCACCGTACTGGGTACCATAATATTACAACTCTCCTATATGCAAACACATTCTACTCAATGACAATATCCTCTCCTAACCGTCGAAGAGGTAATTCCTCCACCAATTTCTCCAATCGTCCGCATCGCTTGACCACATCCTTTGCCTCTTCAGGAAATCCCATCCTCATCCTTCCCACCCTCTCCCACACAACTCGTCCTTCCCTCTCCATCCTTTCCACGACAAGAAGCATCACAAGTGCCTCTTCCACAAACCAGAGCACCGTCATTTGCTCGCCCCTAGCATGCCTCTCGATGTACTCCCTCATCGATACCGCCCCGCGACTCATCCGCACGTCGACACTGACACGGTTAAAGATCCATCCATCAGGGTGTGATCGTGCTTTAACACGATCTAGCACAAATGGATTGGGCACGTGAATTCCGTAGGGTCGGATATGCAGGTTAGGTGGGGAAGGTGGCATGCCTGTCACCGCTGTTGAAGCGCCAAAGTCATACGCTACGCTTCCGTCGCGGTTAACGAGGACAATATTGGGAGAATATGTCCAGCGTATAGAATTGGGGTCGTTGCGTGACACGTGTGTGGCGGTGACGTAGTGATGGTGATTATACTTGCGCTGGATAGCTTTGCTGTCTGGATCGACCACCGTGATAGACGAGTACAGATCAACAGGTCCCTTCCAGCCAGCCCAAGTCCAGCTAGGCATGTGTGAGCGCCGTGTCGCGATCACACCGTCTTTATGGTGCCAGAAACATGTTGACAGGGCAAATATATCGCGTGTGCGTGGGAGTCCTTGGACTGCAGGTCCTTGATCCAGCTGCGGCGCCCAGAGCGGAACACCCAAAACGTTGAACATTTTCCCATGTCCGATTGTGGTCTCTAGACGTCTCAGAATACCCAGAAAAGCATTCAGCGAATCGTGGTCGTAGGTTAAATCTCGCCGCGTGTACTTGCCAATATGCTGATCGGCCTCTCGGAAAATACTCAATGTACTTGGGTCTTCAACCTTGCCAGGAAGTCTCTTCCAACGCTCCCAGCTCCCATCAACAAAAGACACGCCGTTGAACAGACCAGGTCTCATAAAGTCAAACATGCGCTGCTGCTCCATGTCGTGGTAAAATTCGAGCGGCAGGATGAGCGACTCGGGACAGCACATGCCTTCGCACTCCCAGTACATTTGCTGATCTGTAAAAATGAGACGACGTCGAGCGAGAAGACTTTCTTGGTAAGTCCAGCCTCTCTGGTACCACTTTGATTCTTTGATGGCTATCCTTGGATCTGGAAGACTCGATACGAGCGTGACGTTGGAGTTGACGAATTCGTACTTGGGCTGCGGCGGCCGTGTTCTTGAGCCTACACCAGGCAAGCCATAATCCGCGTCGTCGCCGCACGCTGCAATAATTGCCAGAATCGCGCCCTCAAAGATTTCGTCCATCCGTGTAATCTGCTGCATCCGGTCGGCTGGCTGCAGCTGCTCCATGCAAAGACGATCGACCCAGAGGTACCTTATGCCGAGATCTTTGGACGCGATGACAGCATCCCACACAACCTTGGGCCAAGTCTCTGTCTTTGTGTTTCCCCATACATAACTCAGCGCAGCATATCGCTCAGTGATGGACGCATTGACAACCTGCGGAG
Source organism: Fusarium goolgardi (assembly GCA_014899075.1). Classification (NCBI taxonomy): domain Eukaryota; kingdom Fungi; phylum Ascomycota; class Sordariomycetes; order Hypocreales; family Nectriaceae; genus Fusarium; species Fusarium goolgardi. The sequence continues at coordinate 3,155 of JAAVUI010000333.1, forward strand.
GGTTCTTTGCACAGTCCACGAGTTTGAATCCTGGCATTTCGCGAGTAATTGGTCGTCGTCCACATCGTCCTTGGTGGTAAAATTCACAAAACCGTAGCCATTCCTGTCCGATGCCCATATCAATCGTGTCCTCCAACTCACGACCCCAAATACCCCGCTTCTGCCACCCGTTGTTCTCGGACATGGAGTTTGCTCGTGAATGTTTCCCTTCTGATCTTGCACCAAGAAGTTCATTTGTAGGCGCCGCATCAGGTAACGTCCTGTAAAGCATACCCGAACCGCGAAACCAGTCAGCGCTCACGTCCCAGCTCAAAGCGCCATCACCGCTCTTTTTAGGCACAACGCCCAAGAATGCCGGACTGGCGCCCTTGATCTTGTTTTTGGAAGCGTGGCCTTGGTCAAACATGGTGTTGTTGTCTATGAGATAATTTGTGTCTCTGCTGGAAAAGCCAGAGAGATATAGGTCTCCTTCACCCTCGCTAGGAATGTGGACTGAGAGAAATAGCTTGCAGAGAGGACATTTTGTGATGAAGCGGTTCTCCTCAAGCTCTTTCAGTCGGCCTAGAGAATGCTCCTTGTTCTCAAAAGTGTCTGCCGAGGTGGGATTTAGAGCTCTTGTAAAAAAGTCATCCATGGTATCGAATGTAGAGTCAATGTCGGCGGCCCAACCGGCACAGGCAGTACACAGGTTTGGATCTTGAGGTTGACCTCCTGATCTATCAGAATGAGCAGAAGGGCTGCGGCTCTTGCGACCCCAACTGATGCGTCGTATGAGCGAAGCTCTCCTGGGCTCACGAACATCGTCCTCCGGAGGGGGATCCACAGTGAGATGCTGCATCATGTTCTTGAGAGGGTTCCGTGATCTGCGCCTCTCAATGCCACCGCCCGGGGAGACGGGCGGGGTGATGGTGGGAGTTCCAGGATCTAGTGTCTCTGGCATTGTGAATACTTTGAAGAGATGTTGGAGTTGACCGTTGAAGCTCCGTGATTATCGGGGGATAACCGGTGTCTAACAACCGCCGTTTCGGCTCCTGGAATCCGGTTCCCCACTCTTAAACTTGGCGCGCGCCAGAAATTGATTGATGGGGCTCTGTCTTTTTTTCTTATCCCAGTTCCACCGCTAAAAAAAAAAAATAGTAGTAATAGCGGTAATGGCAGGGATTCTATTATTAGTGGCGGCGACTTTTGTTGAATTTAGGGGAAATCGTTGAAGAGAAGGGAGAAGTAGAAACTGGAAGGGGAAGAGGAAAGGGTATTGAAGATTTCAAGATTAAACAGTTTATGAGCAGACGTTTGACCAGAAGGAAGGAAGGCTTAGACTTTGTCGCCTATAAAAAGAGCCGCCAATTCTCGAAATAAATGGGTATTTCCAGAAGGAACAACACAACACAACACTGCAAACGCGGCGCAGGTTGGCTCGTGAGGCGGGGCTCTAATAGAAGGGCCTTGCAAGAATTGGGGGCCAACAAAGGGAGAAGCAAGAAAATGATGTTAAAAAAGAAAGAAGAAAGGGACAGGAAAAGGCAGTTTCTAAATAGTAGAGATAGAAATTGCAATTCCTGTCAATTGATGCTCTCCAAAATTATATGAGCAGAGATGAAAAAAAAAAAGAGCGAAATGCCATCCGAGATGACGACGACAAGGGGTTTCCGCTAGTCAACTGAGACAAGGGCCAATAGTTGGTTCTTAGAAAAGATATTAATATACCTAGGCATACAGAGTATAGGGAGACCATATTTTGTAAAATTGAATTGATGGGATTTTCTGGGCACGAGGCTGACTACAACGCCGCCTCATTTGAGGGGTACTTGGCATCAGAGCCTGATTCTAAACCAACAGCTTTATATCAAATGGGAGAGAGAGAAAAATGGAAGACAAGTCACTGATAATTGAGTGATTCAGGCGACGTTTGCTGCCGTGCATTAGTTCACGCATGACGTGAAACATGTTCCATCACAAACAACCCAACACTGCTCACAACTTATCACTATTTAGGTCACTCACTGTAAATCCCCAAATGGCGCAGTAAATAAATCTCACACTCGTAGGATCAGGACTAGGATCAGGCTGAGCAGATGCAAAACAAAAAACCTCCACCATCTCTCGTCTGATTTGATTTGATCTGATCTGCAGCTAAAAGCTGATCATTTTAACCCTCAGCGGGTACAGTAACATAATATTGCGGGGTTCTTCTCTCTCTCTCTCTCTCTTTCTCTTGTTTTCGAGTCCAAATACATTTCTTACTCATCATGTCTTTCTCAATTCTTACATGATGTTCAAGGTATTCATACTCAAGGGACACCAACGTATCAAGCAGATGTGTATATAGGCATGTTATGTAGGCATGGCCTGCATGTAAATGACCTCCCTGTTGTAGATCTCAAAGCGGGGAAATATTGCTTTTTCCTACCTTTTGTTTTGCTTTGCGCCATCACTACAACCGATAATCCATCTCAACTACCTTTTTTCTCTACTCTGCCGACCGAAACTGTCTCTCCCCTTTGACCGGAGCCTATCAGTACCATGTCCACATCACAATATCTTGGCTCGGCCCGTCGCGCTGGCCCTTGGTGGGGGAAAAGCGCCAGTTCTCGGGACTTGAGTCGCCAACCATCTAAAGAATGCCGTTCATCGACCTAACTGAAGCTATCTTATCCAGAGCACCATGCATAGAGCGGTTATCTAGAATAATGCAGGAAACATCATCTGATACAGATCTTGGCGTGTGACGTTGTTTAGTCCCAGAGCTAGAAAACTCTAATAGACCTCACCTACCCTCGAGGTCTCCGCCAACTCATACAAACAGGATTACCGAGTAAGTATGCATAGACAAAGTATTCAAAGTAATTGCGAGTCAAGACATCACATGCGATCAAAGAAACACCAGTTCAAGGCATGCAAGCTAAATTTGATATCTACCACTGCGCTACCATCGAAAACTGGCCGTCACAGCTACTCTCGCATGTTTCTGTGCCATTTATATTTCATTGTCCATTCTCGTGTCTATCCGACTTGCTCAGTAAGAGCTCGCTCCGAGATGTTCCTCATAATGTATCCCGAGGAGTCATTGTCGCGAACCCGTGGTTGTAAAGCCGAGTGTTGTCAGGCATCGATGACAACAAGGAATTTAGTGCTATTATATTGTTAGTTATTCAGTGCCATCATCTCCATTGAGGGATGTTCACCTTGCAGCAAGAGCAAGCGCTGGTGCAGGAAGCGTCGGCGTGGTTGCAGCAAGAGCTAAAGGATGTCAGCTGAATGCTCATCAGCTTGATCGGTCTCATCCCAAGTTCCTGGAACTCGAGTATGCAATGACCAGCTGGGAAAGGTACTCACCAGGGAGACATGTTGAAGGTGTTGGTGAAGAAAGACTTTGAAAAGGTTATAAAAGTGTATTGAGTTTGTGTTGAAGAGTGAATAGCTTGTTGGATGAGGAAAGAAAAGTCGAGTATGGGGGAGATCAAGCGTCCTTCTTATACTCGATCGAAGCCACCATTGATCCCACTCGTAAACGTTTCATGCCCTTTATCAGACATCAGTCGCCTGATTATCGCATGGCAGGGTGTGGGTATGGGCGTGTGAATGGCGACAGTAACTCCACTCCATGTATATCGACATGCTGCCCGACTCGGGAGCAATTCCATCATGCCATCCAAGGGTCTTCTCTTTAAAGTAACCCTACCAGTCTACCCTCACCCCGCATGCCAATGTCCAATGTGGGATATCATGTCTTTGCAATTGGCCCAGTTCATGCATAGTGGTTGCGCCGAATTTACCTTGCAGAACGAGCTCCCCACTATAGCAAAGCTCTTACTCAGGCTCAAGCTCCATGAGTTTCGATTCGCGCCGTGCCGGAATGCAACCACTGCCACAAAGTTCTGAATGGCGAGATCATGTCAGGTTACCGACCAGCGAATGATGATGCAGTACTGTAACACTGACCCGTATCGAGTCCAATGGTTCCTGACCTAGGGTTCTTCAACAGCAAGCTCCAAGTGTGGAAGTGAAGCTGTTTCCCATAATCGGCATAATTGGCATGTTGAGGCCAGCCGCAGAGCTTGTGGGGGGATCGAGGTAGGGAGACGGATTTGCCACGTAATTCCATGGGATTCAATGTATAATGGTGTGTTTCTAGAGATGCGCCGATTATCTCTCGCTCCTTTAGCTTGGGCCGGTTTCCAATGGTTCAGTCCAGCTGCCAGGGACAAGGCGACGTTCGAAGCAAGTCATGCTTCCATGGAACTTGGAGACTAATGTCGGAACAGAAGTCGATGTAGGGGTCGATTAGGCCGGTTGATGGAGAACGGGAACGATAGTGGTTATGGCAAGTCAGGGACTGATAAAAAAATGGGTTATGTCTTCTCACCCACACCGGTGAGTATGAGGAGGAGGAGGAGTATCCAATATTGAGCGATAGGTACCACACTCCGAGACCCTGCGTGAAAAACGGGGTACTTCCCAGTACTGCAGTAAGTAGCCTCGTCCTGTACGTGGACGAATAAAGACAATCCGTTTTCCGGATGTGGGTACACGGAGTGAGTTGGTGTAAAAGAGTGAGGTGGGAATGGATGCATTGTGACCATGTGAGAGATAATCGACTTGGTTGAAGCGGGGTGAAGCAGCCAACGGTAGATTTATTGGTGTGCATGAAAGGTCATCATGGTAAAGTTAATCCAACGACAATCGAGTAACGTTTGCCGCCGAAATAATAACATTTAACCGTTATATCATGCAGCAGATATCAGGATATACTAGCTTGATATCATGGTATGTGAACGTAACGAGCCAGTGTGATGAACAGGCCTATCAACGAGACCATGCTCAAGTGTGACATGTATTGCATTGGCAAGACACTCAAGTGAGACTGACGAGAACATGAGGGATAATCGAAACGTGAACATGGATGGGGGCCACAAAAGCCCGAAACATGGACCGTTCAGATACAGTACTTCTGAACCATTCTGCATGCATCCCACGCATGTATCTTTAGTAGGATTGGGTAGAGATATTGGGTAGACATCATTGGTTCTTGCACTCAACTCAATATGCAGATGACAGAAAGGGAAACACATGGCAGAGATAGAGTTTGTGCTTGGATACGAGACGATTGGTCTTCAAGGCTTAGAAGTTGACCAACAAGCATACAACTAATACGCTTGTACGATAGCTCTTTAGTCAAGAGAAACCATCGGGCTATCGGGCGGGTGTGGACGTGGGAGTCTGAAGGGAAGCCGATCGACAAGATGGGAAAGGAACCGTGACCCACGTCTAACGCGGCAACTGTTCAAAGCTGCCAAGATTATGATAGAGGCCAATGGAGAAAGATACCGGACCGCCAGAGATAGGCTGCGATAAAGCGAAATAGAATAGAGTGAAGGATACTTACCTCTGCGCATGTGTGTCGCATGATCATGCTAACGATATGAGCTTGTCTGTAGCGCACATCTTCAACACCATGTATCTCTAGTAGAAGCAACGACACTTGGATCAAATACAAGCGTCTGATCATCTTCTGTCGTGCTACTCACAAGTTCTAGTAACTACATCATCATCATCATCACACACCAGTCAGTCATCACGCTCGGCAAGACTCCAAAGCCCCGGCAGGCAAGGTCTCCGTTCCGGTGAAAGGTCTTCTTCCGACGACTATTGAATCGGTCCGTAATACTTTCTCCGGGAGGTATTCGACTTCGCCTGGTCGGGATGTGATCAAGGCGTGGGATGTTGAAACAGGTACTCGGCAACTCGGCTTGATGGCTGACAGGAGTCGGGATGCTTTGTCGTGGGGGGCGATTCTCTTTGCACCATCGTTAAATTCAGGAATAAGGCGCCCACTCTAATGGAACCATGGGGACTTTGGATCATGCGAGGTGATGCTGATGAGGGAAATATTGTCTTGTTCGGTCGGGCGAGCTGGAAGTCGAGTCCTAGGGGATCAAGAGAGAAACGACAAAAGGAGACGGGGTCTCGATAGTAGTTCTCCCTGGCCGTATGAAGCTCATGATGGAGAGAGGTTGAGCTGTTTTGGTAAGTACGTGATAGTTATTGTTTCGCGGTGAAGGAAGGAGTTCCTTCCATTCAGCCTTCCTCGCGTGGTCCAAATTGAGCTACAAACTCATAGCAAACAGAGAAGGAGCAACCTTCTGAGACGTATTGGGATACAACACCTCATTATAAGCGAAGCAGGTGCTTTCTCAAGTCTTTGTCGTCAAATTGAACAACTCATCCAACAGGGAAGGCCTCATTCTTATACTCAATCTCACACCGACTCAACGTTATCAAATAACCACAGGCTCCTCTCGCCAGAAGCGGCAACGGGTCACTTTGACGCACGAATGCAGCAATTCAACGTACACTCTGATACTCAGAATCCATGGATCGACTCTCTTTCCTGGCTGTTTTGGTGTAGTTGTGTGGTCTCGAGTGAGGAAAAGTCATCAAGGTTGGCCATCAAGGTTCGCATATATCTATCCGGGTTCTCACAACTCAGCAGACCCAGATAGGGCCATTTGCGTGATATTATTGACCAGATGGAGTGATACATGATAAATGCGTGATCAGAATTATATAAAACTTGTATTTTATATCTTGGAGCTAAGAGTACCTTTATGGGTAGGTGATCGAGGAGCCAGACAACTACGATATCAACAGTGATAGCCGTTGAGAGTGTGCAGATGACCGGGCTATTTACTCATGATCATATTTGTAGCCTCTCAGAAATTGGCTGGTTTTCGTGATTTCCAAGGTCCAATACTAAATGGCCGCGCAAAATATATACAAGACTGTAAATTCATATACGAAAAGACTCGTTATTCTCCGTAATCTGACAAGTATTGGCACTTATCATCCTTTTACTCATGTCGATACAACCACAACTACCCCGAATCGCCTTCTTGTTCGTTTCATACGAACCAAGAGACCAAGAGAATTCTTCTGCACTAACGTAATTTTTGAATGATACGTTCTGGAAATTCAAACAAGTGGTCTTACTGCAACCCCGACTCAGAGACAGCATCGTGACAAGTCTAGACCATGAGACAACAACCTGCCACTACAGCAGTGACACTGAAAGCTATACAAGCTACTATCATACCTATGTGCATTGCTCAGTCTAGTATCACTGGGAAAGGAATAAATATAACGCACAAATGGGCTTCCAGTATCACACACACCATCGAGATTGTAGACATTTCATAAATACCTAAACATATGCCACCTGAAGTGGTTGTATTAAACGTGAAAGATAATTCCAAATCTTTAATAAACTCCCACGAACAATGCTATGATTCACTATCTAACTAACCCCAAGTACCTCCACCACCACCACCTCTACCGCCCTTCCTCTGCGCACTTAATCGCCAGTCATCTTCAGTAGCGAATTTATTATAAAGCGGCTGGATCCTCTCTGCCTTCTTCCTCTTGCTCAGCCTATCCGTCGGCGCGACCTTGAAAAAGGTTGGCGCAGCCTCAACGAGCCATTTCGGTTCGATGCTCGTTGTGCAGTGCATGTACTCCTTACTTGTGAGGACAAGTTCGTGATAGATGACCCACTCGGCTTGCTTGCCGAAGAGAGCGGAGCTAGGATGCAAATAGACGGGAGTACCCTCAATAAGGGTCTTGTATCCCTCCTGGGGGTCCTTGCGGGCGGCGTTGCGGAAGAAACCTGCGCATAGAGCCCGGCGGACCTTTTCTGTAGCGCGACCGCATGATTTGATAGGGTGCTTGTATCGGTCCATGATCTTGACGATTTGATCGCGGACGTCCTTGGCTCGGCGCATTGATCGCGCCTGGATAAAGTTCTCAAAACACCATGGCGCTGAGTAGCCACTCGTCTTCCAAGAGTTGTACACATTGAGGAAGGTCAGGTGATCGCCGTGGGGATCGTGGAACTTTGCCTTCTTTTGATCTGCCTGGGACTGCTTCTCTTTGGGGCGGTAGAACACGGTCGGGATGTTGAGCATGGACACGATGCTAAGCACTTCTTCGGCGCATTCAAGATCAACGGCAGCGATGAGGACCTTGGCGAGGGAGGGTTCCATAGGGAAATCAGCCATTTTTCGTCCCAAACGAGTGAGCAGACCTTCGTCGTCAAGAGCACTGAGGGCGTATAGCTCCTCCAACGCGGTAAGCATGGTATTAATCGGGGGCGGGTCCATAAAGTCAAAGTGGAGGAGGTCATTGATACCCATAGCTTTGAGCATGAGAATCGTTGTAGACAGGTTCTGGCGTTGGATTTCGGGGATGGTGGTCGGAAGCATTTCAGACTGGTATGCTGCCTCGGTATACAAACGGAAACACTTTCCAGGACCTGTTCGGCCAGCGCGACCAGCTCTCTGGTTTGCTTGGGCCTGGGAAATAGGCGTGACAACCAGTGAGTCCATACCTAGCTTAGGATCGTAGGCATTTTGCTTCACGAAACCTGGGTCGACGACGTAGTAAATCTCGTCAATAGTGATGGAGGTCTCTGCAATATTGGTGGCAATGACAACCTTGCGGCTACCGGGGGGGGCGGGATCGAAAATTCGACTCTGCATTTCGGTTGGAAGTGACGCGTAAACGGGCAGGATGATCAAGTCTGGCACATTGGGCCCCAAGGCCTTCATTCTCTCAAACAAGACTTCACAGGCTGTGTCAATTTCTTCCTGGCCTGTTAAGAAGAGAAGAATATCGCCCTTGGGTTCGGTAAGATGGATCTGCATGACTGTGACAAGCGCAGTATCCAGGTAATCGGATTCGGGTTCCCTCGAGTAAAGCACTTCGACAGGAAATGTTCGACCGGGGATAGTAAAGATAGGGCATTCGTTAAAGTATGCAGAGAATTTGTCCGCATCGAGTGTCGCTGATGTAACAATAACCTTCATATCAGGACGACGCTTCAGGGTCTTTTTAAGGAGAGCAAACAGTACATCAGTGGCAATGGTACGTTCGTGAGCCTCGTCAAGCATGATGCACGAGTATCGGGACATATCCGGATCAACTAGAATCTCTCTTTGAAGCATACCGTCGGTCATGTACTTGATCTTTGTTGAAGGGCTGGTGCAGTCCTCGAATCGAATCGTGTATCCAACCTCTTCACCGAGCTTGCAGCCGACTTCCTCAGCTACACGCTTCGCGACGGACATGGCAGCAACACGACGGGGTTGTGTGCAACCAATCATACCATCGTTAGCGAAGCCAGCTTCAGCAAGATATTGTGTCAATTGCGTAGTCTTTCCGGATCCTGTCTCTCCAACAACAATAAGGATCTGGTTCTCGTGGACGGCCTTGATTAGTTGGGTGCGGAAGGCAAACACAGGCAGAGACTCTCTCTGGTCCTTGATGCTCATATTCGTACGCTTGCCCAGAGGTTGTCCCTTGGGGATGACAGCTTTCTTCCACTCGGGAACATCCTCAGCGGGTTGGTTCTTCCTAGCGTTTCGCAAATCGCTAGCAAACTTTCTCTTATCGGGATCAGCCATGGGGTCTTGCCATTGCTGAGCAAGGTTCTCTTTGGGTTCGTCCTTGGCAGCAGCATCGGCCTCTTGTTGTTTGAGTTCCTTGCGTTCTTTTGCCAAGTTGGTGCCTGACATTGCCGCTCGGTTCATAGAGCCATCAGGTGCCTTGACGACGCGAATTGGCGACAACTCAAGAGACTGTTTGGTTTGTCCAGCCAAGAAAGGTGGTTCTTCCTCACGAACTTCAATGTCGACATCCTCTTCCAGCTCCAATTCGCCATCGCCACGAAGAGTTGCGTTGTAGTCCTCCTCCAGATCGGGATAGTCTGAAGCCTTGGCCACTCCGGATGCGATCAGTTGTCGAATCTCCCATCTTTCGGGAGAAGTCATTCGCTTCTTTTGTCGTCGTGGAGGACCCATATCGTTTCGAGGCATTCCGCTTGGCTCTGCGAATCCGTCTCTTGCGCCTCCTCCCAGTGCTTCCATGTTGGCGCCTGTCGACATGCGAACTTGTGGCTCCAGATCCTGTCCGCTTTGCTGATCAACATCTTTCATCGATAATCCTACTCGATCGCGGCCGTTTTGGTCCTTGTCAAGACTTGTGACCTTGACCCAGACTTCCTGTCCCTGCGTCACCAAGTCGGAAGGATGGTTGACGCGCTGCCCTGCCGACATTCGAGACACGTGAACCAAACCATCGATTCTTCCTTTTACGTTGTGCAAGTTGACAAAAGCACCAAAGTCTTTCAGGCCTGTGACATGGCCTGGATAGATCTTGTGAAGCTGCGGTGAATCATCTATTTCTGGCGCCGGGGCGTTGCGGAATCGGTCGTCATCGTCGTGTCGCCTGCGGCCTCGTCGATCTTTGCGCGAATCGCGGTATCCATCGCGCCAATCTTCGTCGCCTCGTTCTTGTGATCGTGACCTTGATCGATACTTGTCTCGCTTTCGTCGTTCCCTCGACCGGGATCTATCCCTTCTCCTTCTCCTTGATTCTTTTTGGTCGTTCTCAGGGCTTCGGCTCCGTTTTCTCGCCGGTTTTTCCTTTTTCGCCTTTGGTTCTAGACCCTCCAAGAGCGCGAGGGTATCGTCAATTGCATCGGCTCCATCGTCGCGCGCAAGTTCCTTGTCGGGTAGCGCAAGACCACTAAAGACCTTTTCTTTTTCTTGAAGAGTTCGGGAGGGGTGTTCCTTGTGTTCGTCTTTTGCTTTTCCTTTAAACTTGGGGTGTAAAGCAAGTACCAGTCGGTCTATACTTTCGACAAGACTAGGAGGCAAGCCGGGAGTAGTCGTCTCGAGGTTGTCGCGAAATTCGTCGAAGTTATTGCATTCTGTACGTTTGGCAATCAGGAATTCAGCTACAGTCTTTTCGCCAACGCCCAGATGATTCTGCACTTCTGATGTCACCTTTGAGACAAGGGACAAAAGCTCGAGATTCAGCAAGTCATCCATTGCGAATTATGTTGATGTCGCAAAAGGAATCCTTTGCAAGACATTTAGACCAGATAGCTAGGGATCCACATGTTATCTTATCATCACGTGCCAAGTTGGCATAAAGTCAGATGTTACATGGTAAGGATTGAGTTGGAAGTTTATCAAGGTTATTTCATGTCGCTATCCCGGCGGACCAACGAGTAATATGTTTTCAGTCTTAGACTTCAGAAATCGCCCCAAAAACATCAATAGTGATTATTCTACGGAGAGTGCCAAAAAGATTGGCTGAGCGTGTTCATCTCGCTGAGAGAAAGCCAAAAAGATTGTATAATAGTGGGTTTTAACCACCTAAGTTGGACGAACAGGGAATCGAACCCTGGACCACTCCCAATGAAGAACTCGTAGTCGAGAACATGCTAAGGGAGTATTATACCACTAAACCATTCGCCCGAATGGGATTATTGTGAGTTGCTGCCAGAATTCTGACCATGAGGTGTTGGCTGTATTCACTTCAGTACGAGAGGGCGCATCAACGTGAGTCTAGGATAAAGACTCATTACAATATTTTGCTGTTAGTGAACTAAAACTTACCATCCGGATAGGCGGACGTTGCGGGCGTGTTTTGCATGCTCATGCGTGTCAGAAACTTTGTCGCTTCTGCCTGGCACGTATGGATCTGTTGAGATAGACGTTCATGTAAGTGAGGTGACGTAGGGTGATATACACACAAGGTTGCGATACCAAGTGGTTACACTCTTTTCCTACCGATGTCTTCAAGGCCTACAAGAGAATAAACATGGCAGCCTGGTGATGGCTTCTTGTTCTTTGTCCGCTAAATCAGTTCGTTGAGAGTCTGAGAGTACTAATATTTGGGCTCCCTCCAACCGTTGAACTTTCGTTCCTTCAGTGATGACCCGACTGTGGCTGTAGGCGGGGTTCAAGACTGACAACCACCACCGAGCCAATTACAACTCCAAATTATCCCTGCCGCAGCACTTTCACTTACGCAAGCCCCTCCCCCAGCAACGCCACCTCCAGGTGACCCAACTTTTGTCGCAGAACCTCCCCAAGAGCGTCATCGTTCAGCCTGGTCACACGCCCTCAACTCTGCTCTTTCATTTTCATCCACCTTCAATTCGCTTTCCAACCTAAATAAACCAATTTGAAATCCCTTCTGCGACAACCTGATCGCTCTCTATCGCGCAACGATGTGTTCCGCCGACTTCTTCCTCGCTTTTCTCGCCATTCTTTTCCCCCCACTGCCTGGTAAGTCCCCATCGCTTTGACCAACTCCCGTCGTCGCGCATCGCTAACACGTCAATTCTAGTATGGGTCAAGTGCGGTCTCTGCAGCGCTGATTCTCTTATCAACATCCTTCTCTGCTGTCTTGGCTACATTCCCGGCCTCATTCACGCATGGTATCTGATCGCCAAATACCCCGAGCCACCCTACGAATATGAGTCTCTGCCCCAAGATCGCGAGGGCAACCGCGTCACCTACGTCTACGTTCAGTGCCCGCCAGGTCCTCACCAGCACGGCCAGAACAACACGCAGCCAAAGCCTCAACCCAAGCCTCACTCTGGCAACGCCGGCAACATGAACTACGGTACTCAGAACGCTGCCAGCTCTTCTCATCCTGCCCCCCAACAGCAGCAGGGTGTCACGAATAACGGCGAGGGCAGCAGTTCTAATGATCACGGTGTACCTCCTTCCTACGCCGACGTTGTTGCAGGAGACCACAAGATTCAGTCCAAGGACTAGATGCTCGATCGGATGGTCTGACGAAAACGGAAATAATAGTTTTAGGCGGTTTCAAACCCGTCTCCATCGCCTCCAAGACGACATGATACAATTTTGCGCATTGTCTTCAACAACAAGTGTGGGTGAGATGGCCGAGTTGGTTATGGCGCCAGGTTAAGGTTAACCTTGACACCAGTTTCCTGGTGGAGCAATCCTCCTGGGTTCGAGTCCCAGTCTCATCAGACAACTTTATTTTTGCATCTTTCCACGATGTTTCTTTTGTTTGTGGGAACTCGACCCAGGAGGGTTAGCTGGATTTTGAGCCAATGCGGCAGCAAAGACAAGTTTTGGCACGAAGTTGTACTGCGTACAGATGATGCCTGGGCACGATGTTGATGATATCCTTTTTTGCGCTACCTATTAATATATTGATGGAGTTGCACATATGGTTTTATTCTGGGCAGGCGTCTTTTTTCATGATTGATTGTGAGTTGGTTTAAAGACTCGAGCTATAGGGTTAGTTAGATTATATGACTATTGAACGGTGCTTACTTAGAATTATCGTCCCTTTCAAGGTCTTGCTATCCCTTGGCCATCGTTGGCGCTTGATATCTTGTCTACAAGTTGTACGGTATGTGTTGAGAGTATGGAGATGTGTATTAACAACTTGTTCCTTTTGGGCCATGAAGTTTACACTACCTTGGAAACTTAGCATATGGAAATAAATTACCTAAAATCGGGTCTAAGATGGCATAAAATTGCCAAATTGTTATCGTTTAGGCAAGCAGTATCAAATTTTCTGCAACCTGAGAAGTTTGCCTTCTAGTTGCAGGCAAGGTATAAACCCCAGAGGCACTTGTACAAACGTTTTCCAGTGCTGGGCTTCACGAATCATGTTGCGACTATGCATATGATAGTGGAAACACAAGCTTTCTGTTGCCTAGAAAGAACAAAACAGCTTCTGCTAATACATGTCTTCATGCTTTCCAAATATACCGTACATGCAAACAAGTCCTTGAGCGCCAACGATGGCCATGGGATTCAGCAAGGCCGTGAGTCACAAGATGTATTATCCTATGCTTAATAGAAGAAATAAGAAAATGTAAATTGCCAATCATGACACCATGCGCCAAGCTGCTACGCAGCTACTGTTCTACATTGTTTCCCTTTCGATGCTTAAGCACATGGGGTATCGAGAATCCCTGCCGTTTCCCTCTAAAGTAAATGCTCTCTTCATAATTCCGCCCTGGTTTCCCATTTCATCTGATCGGAATCGTCGCTTTTTGTCGTGGTCATGATCATCAAAGGTGCCAATATCTTGCTTTTCCCCGTCTCGTAAACTGTTACGACATCTCTTTGAAGATGCGCAAAAGACTCCGTACACCTGTTAGAGTGTTCTCGTCAGGACCCTGGCCAGGGGTCCACTCGGCATGGGCAAAATCAATGAGCTTGAGGGAGTAGATTTGAGGTAGTGATGCCTCGAGGTCGGAATCCTCGTCAAGCTCGTCTTCGTCGTCCAGAGCGATGCCACTATCAACCCTCTTGGTGGTGCGAGCTGCTTGACCGATACCGGCCTCTGCGTCGATAAGCGCGTTGTTCTCTTCGATGGCACTTCGGAGAGCTTGGCCGTCACCCTCGAAACAGAAAAGTAGCGAGGAAGAATACATTCGGCTTTCATGGCGGGAGAGTACCTCTTCGACCCTCTCAAGGTCTCGGACAAACGCCGCGCAGACAGCCTTGCCAAGGTCCTCATTAATACCGGCACTCTTGTTGAAAACGAACTTTCGGAATTCGTTGACAACATTTTCTTGCGTAACCTTTGTCCGGCCGTAATCCTTGTCGTAAATCTTGTAATCGGCTTCATCCAATTGTGAAGAATCCTCTGATCCACGGTAAACTCGCATACCCGCTATCCTGAACCCCAGAGAGCCGTGTGTTGTCTCTGCCGAGATCTTGTCGAAGCGCTGCTTCTTTTGTTGAGGTGCATCATCAGCCCAGAGTCTAACGCCCAGCTTTACGTCGAGGATGTTGGGGCTTTTGAAGCCAAAGGTGGCGTTATCCAGCACAACCGCCTTGTCGGTCTTGATCTTGTTGTCCTTGGCAGGGACCCAGGCATTGGCCTCCTTTTTGCGTGATGCAGTAGCATGTGCGACCTGCTCAGTAACAGATGCGACAATATCTTCCTTAGAGGTCTTGAGGTCTCCGGCATGGGAAATCACACCAGCAACGGCATCGTCTATCGCCTTTTCCGTAGGGTCGGTCAGCAGGAGCGAGCCCATGAACAAGGGCATAAGATCGGCAAAGTCGGGATGTCTTCGATTGGCAGACTCATAGAAATCGATCTCGGGTTGAGTACAAGGCTTGACGAATAGCTCGCCATCAGGGGTGCAGAGCGTGCCGGCACTGAAGTGGACGATTAGCTATGCGCGACGCGGGGAATGAAGTTGTGACGCAGATATGCCAAGAAAAACGGGTAGCGCAATCAAGGGAGGACAAAAGATGCTCAATGAGAAGCTCAAATGGGGTGCGAAAAGGATCAAAAGACTTACTGGCCAGCGACGGCGTAGTTGTAATCGCGGAGTTCTTTGCGATCAGGCATTGGTTTGGATCCGATCACCATATCGGAACTTGAACTTCTGAGTGTGGCGGTAGGTTGGGCGCGCGCCGGTCGTCGGTGTAACGGTAAGATTTGGATGGAGCAGAAAAGGAATAAAGGGATGAACCAATGCGGGGGAAAAGTTGATACTGACGTTCAGAAGCGACAGTCGAAAGAGGATATAAGAAATACAAAAGGGTGAGGGCGGTGAGACGACGTGTGGAGAGATGCGCAGTTGTTGAAAGGAATTGAAGCTGAAGGTTGGATTGGACTGGAGCAAGCGATGGATTGAGGGCGTGGCTCAGTCAGCTCAGCGCCAGGCGAAGCGCTATGGTTGCTTAGGTTTGAGTGGAGAGAGCGCTAAATGAGTTTTCAGAGGGCGAATAGATAGATGCAAACAAATAAATATTGCCGCTGACGTTGTGTTCTTTTATAACAGTGATTAAAAAAAAATCAAGGAATAAAAGAAGAAAAAGAAGAACAATTTATCTTGATAGTGTATTATTCCAAGAATTCAGGGGTGCAAAAAGCGAACGATTCAAGGAGTTGATCAGCCCCAGTCTTGACTCTCTTTGGTCAAGGTGCGACACGTCAAGGCACAAGCTTGGTCTTTGTTAGGAGGGGTCAATTTCGTTTCGTCCAGACAGAAAGTGAGTTGAATTGATTAAAGAAGGCGAGGGGATGATGATCCGAGTGGCAATTTTGTGTCCAATTTTGTGTCCAATTTTGATATCCAACCTTGAAGTATTTGTGGCGGATGTAACGAGACAAGACAAGGTGATTGATGGCGGTGCAGAACCAACAAATAATCTCGTTGCAGCGGTTAATCAAATACAGTTTGCAAGGAGTTGCAATGATTGTATGTAACGTTGTTTAGTCTGGGCAAATGGCTCGTGTTTATACAACATCTATCCATGTCAAGCAGTTGTTAACAAAACCTACCTAGCTACATAGGTACCTAGTCTAAGCACTATCACAAACGAAAGCGATCGTGGCTGGACCTCAGTGAACAAGTCCTACTACACAGCCAGTCCGTGAGTCGCAATATCTTAACTAAAGCGATAGCGAGACGAGGCCCGAAGCGTAAAAGTGATGCGAGACCCCTGAGAACCCGCTGGCGGCAATATCTTCAACTCGCTGGCCAAACAGCAGTGCGATTGGACCCTGACGTGCAGCACTCTGCCTCGCTGAGCCACAGCCAATATCTAGTCTGCGGCCTGTCAGGGGTCTCCCCGGCCATGCAATAGGCGGCTGGGCAGAATTCCATGGGATTTCTGTTGGATCTTCGGTCATTTCCAAGACGGACCAGGGTCAAGTGTATCCACGCCTAGTCTGTCTCACTATCTGCAGAATAGATATCATTTCTATCTTGGCTGGCTACACGTCATTGTGTAGATAGCATCATCAGACCCAGCAGAGAGGACCTGACGATTCAATATGCAAGGCACATAAAATATTCTGGTCACAGATTTGTTCATGTGGTATTTGTCTATTTGCTGGCGTTTCACATTCTTGGACATCATCGTCGATCATGTCCTTACTATGCGATTCTGACCCAACGTAAGACCACTAGGGAGTGATAAAGAATGACAAGAGATTTGTCATTTCACTCCGTGGAATCATACCAACGTATCAATAATTACAAAATCCGAGGCACAGAGGCAAACACGGGAAAGCATGCCTTTAGCCTAACATGCATCCAAGTAATCAGCGCGTTTATATCATTCATGGCTTAGACTGCTTAGACGCCATTCCCAACCCGATGTGCAGATATCCGAGCTAAATGTGGAACACTCAGAGTCACAGCATAAGCAACTGAGCGTGAATACTCCAACAGAGCACTAAAGTTGTACAACCTCAAAGCCCAACAGTCTCACCCTGTCGGGTTTCCTACATATCAGCTTAGGCCAGCCATGACAAACCTCGTGATCTCTATCAACTGACCCCAAACCCTCCACGAATCAAATCATGATGTTGTACCTTTTGTGAAAATCCCTCTCCTATGGATTCAGCTAGCCTCAATCAATGGGTTTTGCACCCTTCTTGGCCGGGATGGGTCGGCCCGTATTTGCCGGCGTGTTTCTTGGTGTTTGCACTAGCGAGGAGAGGCTATCACGAGAATCAGCCTTGCTCTCAGCCCACGATGGCAGACTATGGGATCTTGTTTTTTGTTGTTCTATTTTCTGTAGATAGATTAACCCTCAATCTGTGCTACTTTGTCTCTCTGTTTATACAGTTTAAAGTGCCGGGTTGCGCTTCAGTGTCAATATCCTATTGAGTTGCCGGCTTAAGGCTACATGCAGAATTATGGGCAAGTCAATACATATACTCAATCCACGAGATGCATCCCGAGCTGCATTGATAATCAATTGTCTCCAAGTAATATAAGATGAGAGATGGACGCGAGCATGCAGATGGGAGCAGTCTACCGTCCATGTCTGGCCGTGCGTTGAAGCAAACAGCGGCTGCCAGCTGCCGGTAGATTTGAGGCAACAGTTCCTCGAATAATGCAACACCTTGGCCATTTTCTAATCCGTTCTTTGCATCTATCCACTCCTTTTCTCTACAGGAATGTTCGGTCCAGAGAACTTCAAAACAGTGAATCACTAGGAGGGCGCTTTCCAACCCGCACCTTGCATCGCAACTCTTTTTCTCCATCAGTCATCGCTTCACCACCCGTTTTCCAGAATGGCGACTCCAACTGACGACAACTCCTCCTCCAAGGACAAGGAGAACATCGAGGACGAAGATGCGGAATATGTTGGACCACCACCACCTAATCTGCCTGCGTCGCTTCAAGGTGTCGCAAAGCAGGGCAAGTCGAGGAAAAGCAAGGCACTCGTCCACCGTGGTCCTACCGCCCTCCCCAAGAATCGAGGAACTGGTTTCGAGGGTACGAATTGAGCTTCTTACGCTTTGGAACAGCTGTACTGACACGAACCTAGAGTTCTTTGCTGATCCGCCTATGACCCCTGATGAGGCCAAGGAGGAGAAGGACGAGATTTATGCTTCGTAAGTCCCAAACATCAGGCTTGGTGAGGCAAATACTGACACAACTTCCAGTGACGTTCCTTTTGCAGAGTATGGCCAACATTTCCGAAACCAAGAGCCACTGCTAACATCCTTAGGCGCATGCAATCTTGTATCCAGCGTTTCCGCTCCAGACGCCGTCTTCAGGGCAGTCGAACCCTTTACTTTGAAGAATACCTTTTCCTTGGTGGTGTCGATTGCCAGCCCAACACCTTTGGTGGCCTTGGCCAGCAGGAACTGAAGGAACTCACCCCAGCTCAGCGTCGGGAAGCGACTGCAAAGGATGTCATATGGGCCAGTTCTGCAGCTGGAGACAGATTCTACAATGGTGATGAAGAAAACTGGTCGGTTGACTTTGCCGGTGTTGCCGCTGGTTTCTTTTCGGTCACTCTTGTTCACCTTACTTCTTCTGAACAAAAGGCAATGCTGGAGGGTATCAGTACCGTCGAGAACTTTCTCCGATACGTTCTTCAGCACAATGTCTGTCACGAGTGTGAAGACGACGTCAAGGCTGCGATGGATGTTTGCAAGGTTGCCGCCGAGGAATGGCCCATCTTTCAAGAGCTCTGTGCTGCACTCCCTGGTCAATTCAACCTGGCTGCCGCCGAACTTTACTGCCCCGAAGACACCTCCAAACAGTCGTGGTCATTCCTGGATTTCAAGCGCCCTGAGGATTTCGATCCTACTTCTGTCTTTTTCACGGCTTTTGCGCTGATGGACGAGCCGGAGCTGTTTGAGAGATTGACGACCAAAAAGCCTACCGTCACTCGTGAGTTCAAGTGTACACTGGAGCTGGTCCAGACGTTCCGTCCCAGCAAAGACATCGTCAAGCGGGTCAAATCTCTTGTCATTGGTGACAAGGCAGCTTACCATGCCCCTGTCGGCAAAGCAATCTTCAAGCAGGGCGTCATTGAGGACGACTGGGAGAGAACGCCTACTGAATGGCCACTTGACGAGGAAACCATGACGCTTTTCTTTGACGATTCACTTCTGGCGAAAATGATGCCAGGGATGAGAATTGAGGCGGTCATTTGCCAATTGGATGCGGGATTGCGATTCATTGAGAATATCGAGAACATTGTCCCGTCGTTTTACGTTTACCTCCCTCAGGAGATGATGCGGCACTACAAGGAGCCGAAAGAAAATGATCGTCCTGCTCCATCGGTGTATGATGCTCAACAGAACGGGGACGCGAATGAGGATGTAGCCGAGAAGGGTGATGCAGAAAAATAAGAATAAAGAGGATTGAGCATTTGTCAAATAGAGAAAGAAGCTAGAAAAGCATAGGGTAGCCCAGGCATTCGTTTACAATAGTGGTTGACAGAATTACATGTCTTTCTATGCATTATTTCGCACTAATATTTATATCAAGCTTGCTACCCTGACCCCTGCATCAAGCTTCTGGAAAGCTTCCAACCGCCCCACGTACCTCACCTACTATCGCGACGACGCTCTCTTTCATACAAAGAGTCGATGTAGCGACCATGTCAATTCCAGGCTTGGGCCAGATTCCCACCCAGGTAAAAATCTAGCATGATTTACAACCAAGCTCTACTAACTTTGAACAAAGCCCACAATCACCGCGACCAACCGCGTCGTCACACTCCGACCCGCATGCGAATGGCGCTTCCAAACATCACAGGCCTCCCCCGTTGTTGTCAAGCTCCTCTCCGGCACGGCTGAGAAGGATGGCGTCGAACTAGGTCCTAAGAACGCCTACACCTTCGCAGGAGTCAATTCAAAGATCCTCACCTGGCACGGCTGCGAACTCGAGGTTGACGGCCGCTGCGACGCCGAGTCTGTTGCCGAATATGCGAACCCGACCGATAACCCGGCCAATGTGCACCTGAACCTCCACGGACAGCTCAACGATATGCGACAGGCGGCTGCGAGAGAGGGCAGAGAAGGACCCAGGGTGCTCATCGTTGGACCGGCCGACGTGGGAAAGACGACGCTGGCGAGGACCTTGACGAGTTATGCGACAAGACAGGGGTACCAGCCTCTGGTGGTGAACGCGAATCCAAGGGAGGGTCTGCTCAGTTTGCCCGGCACGCTGAGTGCTAGTGTTTTTGCCACCATCTTGGACCCTGAAGCTGTGGATGGCTGGGGAAGCACTCCCACCAGCGGACCGAGCAGCGTGCCTGTCAAGTTGCCTTTGGTGTTTTACTACGGACAGGCTTCGCCTGATCAAGACCCTGACTTTTATCGCGAACTTACGAGTAAACTTGCTGGTAGCGTTAGTGCACGCTTGAGCGAGGATGAGGACGTCAAGAGCTCTGGTGTCATTATCGACGGCATGGGTCTGGCCGAGCAAAGCAAAGATGGACATGAGCTCGTAGCACATATTGTCGACGAATTTTCAGGTATGTTAAACCGCAGCAACTATGAAATAATGCAAGCTAACAGTATAGTCAACATCATTATAGTGGTTGGCTCTCCAGCCATCAGCTCCGAGCTATCTAGGCGATTCGGCGCTGAGCGAACAAGCCTGGGAGAGCCCATCAGCGTTGTTCCGATCGACAAGTCCGACGGTGTAGTCGTCCGCGACGAAGCATTCCTTCAACACGTGAGAGAAGCTGCCATCAAAGAATACTTCTACGGCGACTCCAAACGAACCCTCAGCCCCCTGATTCAGCAAGTCGACTTTGACAATGTCATTGTGTATCACACCTCCGACGGTACAAAAGACCTTGTCCTCCGTACGGAAAAGATTTGCTGACTGTTATCTAGAACATTCTTATCCTGACCAGGGTGTTGCGCGGGAAGACCCGTCTACGCCGATGCAGCACTGGACACTTGCCGTGATGCACGCAGCGCCTAAGGATGCGCCCGAGGTGGTTCGGGCTGCGAGCGTGATGGGATTTTTGTACGTGTCGGATGTGGATGAGGAGCGTCGCAAGATCAAGTTGCTTGCGCCGGTGAGCGGACGACTGGGTGATCAGCCACTTGTGTGGGGGAAGTGGCCAGAGCCATACATCAACCTCCTCGGATAAAGGAAGTTTTTTCTTTCGTTTCCCTGTTGCTTGGCGAGGGGTTAGTTAGGTTTAGAGTTGGTTGTGTTACTCGAGTCATTTCGGCCGCATGTGTGCTCCGTAGTTGATAATTTACGTATACCAAGGAAACCTTTAGCTGCGTTGCTGTTATCTTCCGTTATGATCTGTGAACGATGGATAATAGGGTAATTTACACGATTTCTAAAGTCTAATACTGACTTTCCCTTGACAATAGAGTGATTGTTGTTTTCGTCAAACCAATGCGATTATCTGCTTAACGTAACTTATCCTCCTGTCCTGGGGTGTAGCCTTTGTATAACATGCTGGGAAGTCAGGAAATGTACATCGGCTTAAAGGACTTAGCTCCGGATGCAATTAAAAGTTTTTTTTGCCGTGTTCCTTTTAGTCTTTGCGGTGTTCTCGCCGAAGACATGTTTCGCACATCAATAATGCAAGGACAGTGAGTCTCAGGGGTCAGAAGACTACCTGAATGTCTTGCGGTAGTAGATGAAGTCTGTTTACACGAGGTAACATCTTGAAGATACACTCGTAGTGAATTACACAATCTCCTCTTTTGAATCAACATTTAGCTGTCTGTGGTCGTAAATAGACTGCAGACTGATAGTGACATCTCTGTAGGAGATCCCAACACCAAGGCACAACTACCACTCTAGTGGGCATCAGAAAAGTTGGCCTCTGAGATTTAGGGTATAGAAACAAAAAGCCTAAAGAGTCTGGTATAAGTTGCATAAACTGACCCAATGAATTTCTCTCTTATGCTCCTGGCGGCTAACTTTTCTGATACCCTGATGCCACTGTATCCGAGTCGGACGATTTCTGTCTTTCATCAAGTTAGTAATCGGAATCCCCTAACTTAACGGACCATCGCATCTCCTTGACATGAGTCCTGATAGATCCCTAATTATCCCGAAGCTCGTTACCTTTTCTGTAGATATCCTTCTCCATTTGCATCAAACCTAAGCGAATGCCCCATACCCCGCATGATTTACGGCAACTGGGGCATCTAGTTGAAGCCAAGAATGCGGATGAGACGTCATACGGAGAAGTCTACTAGAGAAAGCAAACTCTCGTTCCACGATGATCGTGCGATAATGCAGATGCAAGGTTATTTTGAGTCGAATAGCGGAGATACGAGCTGTTTACTCGGCGAACGAGACACCTTTGAAGCGCCATGAGGAACCCTTGGATGTTGATATCCGGGGAAGCAACAAGTCTAGACTCTCATCAACACTCGGATCCATTTCTTCCCCGGACTTTACCCCATTGGAAGTAACTCACGATACCAGGGTTATCATTATGATGAACCACCATTGGCTATTGCTTGTGGACATTTTGGACGTCCATATTGTTTTGTTGCTATACCTCGTCCCGGAGTTCAAAAGACGGCGCCGAAATCCCCGTCATATTTTTGTTGACCATGACATTCACACGGTGAACAAGATTTCTTCCCCTGGTTGTAGATCAAAAGAGTTTGTCTCCACTATGGTTAATTATGGCTGTGCGGTCTGCCGTCGGTTGAAGGTATCCGAGTCTGTGCAATGGCGTTTCTTCAAAGTCAATGAGGTCAGACATGGGATTGACGAGAAAACAGGAACTTCTGATTTACTTGCTGTGTCTCATAAAACCCTAAAACAACGAGTAGGCCCGTTTCAAGCCCGGCGGTTTTGAGGGGAGACCCCTGGCAAGCCTGGCTACTGGCCACCCCAATGCTTAAGCTTAAATGTTAGCGCAAGTTTTGGGCCAAAGAGGCTCCGAAAACAGGGCCCTTGGACCACGAATTAAGAGCCAGGGTGCAGGCCGAAAGAGGTCATCGGCGGACAAAACAAGCATGGCAAACAGCATAATGCAAAGATGCAGGTTTCCGCAAAAAGAACATGACACTTATATCGTACTGTAGTGACATTCATTACATACTGCCAAGATGACCAGGCCTTTTTTGTTATAGCAGGTGATTCTCAATTGTCTTGGCCGAGGCGAAGCAAACCATTATCAATTGGTCCGTACAGCTCCGTAATGTCGTTTTATGCCAAGCTCAAGCCATGCCAAGTTGAATCAAGCATTCTAAAGAAGGCAAGAGTAAAACGTGCAGTGTGATTGGTTGTCGGTCAACTTGGATATTGATTGCGACGAGTTATCGCCTGGTCCCGCTGACGACAGGGACGCTAATGGACAGTAGCAGCGGGAAAGCTGGCACAGTAACTAATCGTTTTGGACTGATAGAGGCAATGTTTGCGTTGTCTGCTTCTGTACGCGGTCATGTGTCTTGTACAATCGACAAGACTCTTGATTTGTATTTCCCTGCATATGTCAAAGACAAACACTCCTGATTCAAGTGTCACAGACAAATACTTCTCTGAGAATAATCATTTCCGTCGGGTACAGACAGATGACGCGATTCAAACGAATCGACGAAACCTACTCCGTACGGAATACAAGGAAGAAAGATGATGATCCGACGCGCAACTCGGATCCCTTGCAACCCCTCGTGACTTGGCAAGGTAAGCTTTGATTCGCTTGGCTGCCACGCGATACTGCATGCCAAGAGTGATGCATGGGGGTACAAGACTTTTCTTTGTTAGCTTGGACTAGATTGTTGTCTCTTTCATGTCGCCCGATTGATAGGACCAGTGAAGCCGTTCTGGTCCCACCAAACTCAATCTTGACGATCTTCTTGGAGAGGTTGGCTAAAGCTTGTTTAACAACAACAATGGATGAGAAGGGTTGCTTGGGAAGATCACTCCAAGTGATGATTAGATGGTTGCCATCTATACAGTTTGTCTCGATGGATTGCTTGTGAATGATAGGTACGGCTTGACATAGCTTGACATTGAGATGACAGTATCTGTCTGTACTATCAAGGGAAGGCACAGTGTCAATTAAATGCGGGGCAAATCCACCAGTTCCGTAGGGAAGGAAGCTTCACTTTAACGGTAATGTAGTGTACTGCTACTGCACTGCACCGTTCCTTCCCTGTCTTGCCGTATCGCCTTGATTGGATCCCTCCATGCCTCCAAGTCTAGCGGGCTTCAAGTTGGGATAGGTGCGGACTCCCATCTTCGAGAATGGCAGAGCCTCTCTTGTTGAATCGTCTGTTGCCCACTTGTCTCCGGCCCTTCCTACAGCTTCCCACTTGTAGATAAAAGGTGCCACCCCTCGACTTCCTTCCACGACTTTTCCTTTCTTCTTTACCCAGACATCGTGCTTCACGCGGTCTCTATTCAGTCCTACTTTATCTTACAACAACAACAACAACCTTCTTTCAAATTTACCATTGTTCTGGCTGATTCCTCTACCAGCCAAACCCCCAATCTTTCCACCTCCCAGCTTTCGCTTATACCAACACCCATTCGATGGGAGAAACCGAATCTAAATCCGCGAATGGTGCAGTTCACGCCACTACCACGTCGGACTCGTCGACCCTCGCTGCCGGTCAGGACGACCAGCCTCCTATAGCGGAACCCCCCGACCTAGCTATAGAGAAGCCAATTCTTCCCCATACGCTCTCTGCTCATCGCGTCGCTCAGGACCTCAAGTCCGACGTTGACGATGGTTTGAGCAGCGAGGAGGCTGCCGCCCGACTTGCTCGGGATGGCCCTAATTCCATCAAAGGCGCCAAGGGTATCTCCCTCTATGAGATCTTTATCCAGCAGGTTGCCAATGCCTTGACTGTCGTCCTCATTGCCGTGACCGCTCTGTCCTTTGCTATCTCGGACTACGTTGAGGGTGCCGTCGTGGCTGCCGTCATTGTACTCAACATCGTTGTCGGGTATGTCTTTGCTGCGTCAAAAGCTCAGTTAAACTGCTTGAGCTGTCGCTTGCTGTTGCTACAACTCCCCACTTCGTTGTTGCACTTTGCTACACCTTTTCTGTTTCTTGTTCCTGCTGCCATACGGTGAAGCCTGTGATTTTGCCATGCGTAAGGCCTGAAGCCCCAAGCACTGAGGTCGAATCCTGTGCCATACCCTGAAGCTGACAGTCCGAGTCTCATCTAGCCACCATTAGTTCTCACAGTATGCTAACATTCCACTTTCCAGATTGATCCAGGATTACCGCGCTGAGCAGACCATCCAGTCGCTCTACGCCCTTTCCACTCCCAAGTGTAAGGTCATCCGCGATGGCCAGAGTGAAACCGTCAAGGCTGAAACTCTTGTCAAGGGTGACATTGTCTCCTTGGCCACTGGCGATGTTGTTCCTGCCGATTTGCGTCTGGTCCAAGGCATCAACGTCTCTACCGACGAGGCACTTCTCACTGGTGAATCGATCGCCATCAGCAAGAAGCCTGATGTCATCTTTACCGACCCTGATATGCCCATGGGAGACCGTATCAACCTGGCCTACTCCGGAAGCTCTGTCACCCGTGGCCGAGCCACTGGTATTGTGATTGCTACCGGTATGGAGACCGAGGTCGGCCAAATCGCCGAACTCTTGCGCAAGAACAAGAACGATGATACCCAGAGGAGCGGCGTTAACCGCCTCGCGTGGAAGTTCTATCAGTTCAGCCGCAGAATCCTTGGTCTCGAAGGCACCCCTCTTCAGGTCACTCTTAGCAAGTTTGCCCTGTTGCTCTTCGCCTTTGCCATTCTCCTCGCCATTATCGTCTTTTCCGTCAGTTTTTGGAAGATTACCGATGAGGTTCTTCTTTACGGAATCTGCGTTGGTGTCGCCGTCATTCCCGAGTCCCTTCTTGCCGTCTTGACTGTCACCATGGCCGTCGCCACCAAGGCAATGGTTCGCGGTAATGTCATTGTTCGACAGATGCCTTCTCTTGAGGCCGTTGGTGGTGTTACCAACATCTGCTCCGACAAGACCGGTACACTGACTCAAGGACGCATGATCACCCGAAAGGTCTGGCTCCGTGGCGATCTACAAGGTATCGTTGAAGGTACCGCCAACCCCTATGACCCTTACAGTGGTACTGTCAAGTGGTCCGCTGATCTGGCTGGAAGCTGCTTGAACACCTTTCTCAAAGTCCTCACTCTCTGCAACAACTCTACAGTTAGCGATGGTAAGAAGGAGCCTGAGACAGATTCTAGCAGCATCATCACATCTGAGGACACCGAATGGAAGGCCATTGGTGAGCCGACCGAAATTGCCCTCAAGGTTTTCGCCATGAGATTCGGTCGCAACACCTCTGGGGGCGACATCCTGGTGGCCGAGCACCCTTTCGATTCCTCCTGCAAGCTCATGAGTGTCGTCTACGGCAACGAAATTGAGCAAACCCGACACGTCTATACCAAGGGTGCTGTTGAGGTTCTCCTCACTAAACTCACCGAAACCGAAGAATTCAAGAAGGAGATTCTTCTCAAGGCAGAGGAACTCGCTAGCCAAGGTCTGCGAGTACTTTGCATTGCCACCAAGCCTATGAATGGCGACGTTCAGGACTGCCATGATCGTGCCAAGGTTGAGAATGACCTCCAGTTTGTCGGTCTTGCTGGTCTCTATGATCCTCCCCGCCCCGAGACTGCTGGTGCCGTGGCTCAATGCCGTGCCGCCGGTGTTACTGTCCACATGGTTACTGGTGATCACATCAAGACTGCCACTGCCATTGCTTACGAAGTTGACATCCTCAACAAAGACATCCGTCTCAAGTCCAACACCGTCATGGCAGCCGCCGACTTTGGCGCTCTCAGCGACGATCAGATTGATGCTTTGGATGAGCTTCCCGTTGTTCTCGCTCGTTGCAGTCCATTAACCAAGGTCCGCATGATTGAGGCTCTTCATCGCCGCAAGGCTTTCTGTATTATGACTGGTGACGGCGTCAACGATTCCCCAGCTCTCAAGCAGGCTGATGTCGGTATTGCTATGGGAGACCGTGGTAGCGATGTCGCCAAGGAGGCCGCTGATATGGTTTTGACCGATGACAACTTTGCCTCTATCGTTACTGGTATCCAGGAAGGTCGACGACTTGCCGACAACATCCAAAAGGTATGCTATACGACTCCCTCGCTTCTGACAGATTACTAACTGGCACAGTTCCTTCTGCATCTTCTCACCTCCAATTTGGCCCAGGTTGTCCTGTTGCTCATTGGTCTTGCTTTCAAGGATGTCAACGGAACCGCCGTCTTTCCTCTCTCTCCTCTGGAGATTCTATGGGCCAACCTTGTCACCTCATCACCTCTGGCTCTGGGTCTCGGTTTGGAGGAGGCTTCTCCTGATATCCTTCGCCGGCCCCCTCGCAGCTTGCGCAGTGGTGTCTTTACTTTTGACCTCGTCCGCGATCAGCTCGTTTATGGATTCTGCTCAGGCTCCCTTTGCTTGGCTGCTTTCATGATTGTCAACTACGCTTCGTCTGGTCAGGGTTACTACAACATGGTCCCCCACTGCAACGAGAGCGGAACCGAGGGTTGTGACCTCGTTTACCGTGCTCGTGCTACAACCTTTTCCACCTTGGCCTTTTTGTTGTTGGTCACCGCTTGGGAGGTGAAGCATTTCCACCGCAGTCTGTTCAATATGGACGAGCGTGCTTCAGGCCCTTTCTCCGTGTTCAAGACCATCTACCACAACAAGTTCCTCTTCTGGTCCGTCATTGCTGGGTTTGTCATGATTTTCCCCATCGTGTACATCCCTTACCTCAACACCGAGGTCTTCAAGCACAAGGGTCTCACTTGGGAGTGGGGAGTCGTGGCTGGCTGTGTGATCGTCTACGTAGCTCTTATCGAGACTTGGAAAGCCATGAAGAGACGGTTCAACTGGGGTATCGATACCCATCCTATCACACAGGGTCAGGTTGACGTCTGAGCGTTATAGTATGTGGAGGTGGTTGATTAAAATCGGTACTGAGCATGAGGTGTAGGTAGTTTTGGAGGACAGGTTTTGGGATATGTACACGGTCTTCAGATTGTTTGGTATTATACTTATTGTTATTATCCTCTAGTCAATATATTTCCTGTCGAAAAAAAAAACCCTTATGCAAGCAAGCGCTGTGATTAAAATGTCTGTCTGGTTGGTGAAATGTTCGTAAAAGCCCGGAACCTCTGCACTGATGATATAAGGCCAGGGATACTCCAGTCGTAACGGTGCCGGCACCTAGTCGGTCTCAATGTTGCGATTTTGACACGAGCCCGTTTTATTGATGTATGTCATATCGTTTCGTGTCGGTATTTACTCATTCTTGGACTTTTCGATGGGGTTACCATCCTTGTCCGCGAGTCCCTTCTCTTGCATGACCCTAATGGCCTCGTGGATGGGGTCCAGCTCGGGCATGGGAGCTCGGTGAGAGTCCCAGTAGTTGTCGGCCCATGTGAAGTACTGGCCGTAGTTGCAAGTAAAGTACATGTGGTGAAGAGTGTGATGGGCGGGGCTGTTAATGAACTTCTCGAGCCAGTGGCCAGTAATCATGTCGCCGTCGTGAATGAGGATAGTCCAGACTTGAACGCAGACGAAGAGGAACATGTAGAGGTGCTTCTGCATGGGGCAGAGGTAGACGAAAACACTGTCCGAGTTAGGAGGAGCTTCAATTGTCTGATAGAAGCGCGACTTACTGGTAAGGAAGAGATTGAACGTAGCCGTCAACGGGGTGGAAAGCAATGGCAGCCCAAGGGGTAGGAACTGGACAGGTTAGCTTGTGTCGTCGACGGACGAGATGTTGACTTACCAATCCACTTGTGGTGAGGCTTGTGGACGTATTTGTAGATACTGGGGTGGTGCTCGAGGCGATGAATCCAGTAAATACCGAGATCGTTAAAGACCATGTACAGGATAGTAGAGATAGCCAACCACGACCAACCGTACTCGTCAATATTTGTGTACAGCAAACTGTGGCCGCGCACCTCTCCAAGGAAAAAGGGGAGCGTAAGAAGGTCGATGATGGGGATGGCGAAGAAACTGGACTGGATCTCTTGCTTGATCTGGTTCTTGAGGAATCGAGGATGGTGTTCGAGACGGCGGTCAAAGACAAAGTAATAAGAAATCGCGGCGGAAATAACGTAGATAAAGGCGGCGCCGAAGCCAGCGATCATGAGGATCGAGGCGCTCTGGCGGTAGATGTCGTCGCGTGGCAGCGATGAGCCAAAGTTGAGCGAATATTCATCGTCAAAGTTCTTGGACGGGGACGAGGTCGCGAAGCCCGTCGAATTTCCATGTTGAAGCTGTTGTGTTTGTTGGGGGAACAAGTATGCGTATCCATAGTCAAAGACATACGGGTCGAGGATTTCTAGTACGGCGTCCATATTTACGATGCGATTGGGGATAGCGAACGCCCAGTGCAGAGAACAAAAGTTGGTGGTGTAAAGGAAAAAGAAGAGAGAAGGAAGACCGATTGATGAGAAGGTGACAGCTGGAAGTACATAAAGAATCCAGCCTGATGTGAATCAAGCCATTTGAGATTCTTTTTTATTAATTAAGATGAACCTGGTCTGCAAGACACAGACACCGCTGTCGGCGCAATGCGGCAAGAATTTAGCGGAGCTCCAGCAGGGCGGACAATTGCAATTTGTTCACTAAAAAATCTACCTAGATGTTAAATTTCCAATGGATGCACCCTGTAGATGGCGTATTGGGCAATGTCTCCACAAGGTGGAAGGGTCCCACGTCTCATCATCTATCTGAAGGGTGGCTCGCTAAGCCGTTGTGCCTGGATTTGCCCATCTTGATCTTATCGTGATTGGAGCGGGGGAAAGCTCAGATCCCTTCCCTTCCCCCCTTTATGTCCCAATTCCGATTCTAAAGAGAAAACGAATACGAACTAGAGAACGGTTTCTTGGAGGTCCATAAAATGATGGCAGCTAGCCAATAATTCGACACGGTTGCCAGTTACTTGGCTGCCGGATCATGCTATCTTCACTCTCGCGCATACCTTTGCATTTATCCTCGAGGTTGATGACTCCGTCTTTACGTCCGACGCTCTTTTCGTGTTCCGCGATCTTGTGCGCCCACGCCTCATTGTCGATTTCCCATGTCCCTAGACTCTTGAAGCCATGCTTTTTGTAGAGTCCGTGACCTTCAATTGACGAGGTGATGACGGTCGGCACGTTGATGGCGTCTGCTTTTTCCGTCATGGTCTTGAGAAGAAGACCGCCGATGCCTTTTCGTTGGTGGTCTGGGTGTACCATGATATGCATCACCTCTGTGCCGCATTAATAAACAGCATTGACTTTCAAGCCACAAACTTACCGAAGTGATCTCTCCCATTAAGAGCCTTTTCTTTGCACGCATCCATTTCTTCACTACGCGCGTCAAACCATTGCCACAAATCCTTCACGTGGTCTTTGATTGTCCACACTTGCGGCTGAGGAGGCTTGTCACTCGCGTTCGAGTTCGGCTCCGGCTTTTTAGTCATGTCCTTGTACCGAACAAACCCCACCACCGTCTCCCCCGCCTCTTCGGCCACCGAAAAGTGCAACTCCGGATTCTGCAGTGCGATGCGCGTGGCGATCGGTATGAGATCTCGGGGATGTCGCTCGAAGAAGGCGGCATAAAAGTCGTTGTGGTAGCTGAGCGCCTCGCTGTGGATGGTTGCGATAGCGTCGCTGTCTGCTAGGGTGGCGGGACGGACGGTAATTATGGAAGAAGACATGGTTTATTTAGACGAAGTCTCGCTTGAATCGATCGGTAAGGATTGTTCTATTTCTCTTTCCTTTCTTTTTATGACGAAGTGAGTGTTCTTGGCGTGGTTTTTGTAGTTTTGCTATTGATGTTGTCTGAGGTTCGCATGATTCCTAATGAGGAAGCTGGTGTTGGATCCGGGACGCTGAGTGAGTCAGCCGGCGATAGATATGGGACCTTTGGAAGGATTTGTGAGATGCGGTAGTTGGATCCTTATCATATTGCGTGCTGTTCTACGCCTTGTGAGGTTCAGCATTTCTTCGGATGTTTCGACTACCTGCCGTGTTCTGATAGCAACCGAGATTACGTAGAGCTGCTGTCGAAACAGCTGTCGCAGTGAAACATACTCATACCAAAACACCAAGAACGATTACCACAGCTTTATGAACTCAAGCTTAAGCTAAATTGTATCTGTCAAATAGAGTTGATATAAATTATGCTTCTTTTTTGCAGGTAGCAGTAGTCTTGATCTCATCGCATCACCATTCGTAAGAACGTTGGGTCACGTGCACTGCCGTTGCTCATCGAAAGTTGGGACGGTTCTGCTGCTAACAAGCTAAGAACCAAAGTACCAAGTAAGCCGTTTTATGTCATTTTAGAGCAGAGCCTTGAGGCGTCTATTTTTATGTACTTAAGCTCAAGAGGTTCTACTATACCCCTTGACTGTATTACCGTACCCCTGACTTGTCGAATAACAGCTACAGCGAGGCTCATTGATAATATAAATGTGGTTAAAGTTAGCCACTGGCAAAGAATCGCTTCTACAATGGAGTTCCCTAATCTGACTGACCACATCAAATAATCATTTTTTCATCATTTCCCAGTAAGGATAGCTACTTGAGCATGTCCAGTGGAAACTTATTAGGTTGGGTAGTTTGGACTGCTGCACTGCACTGAAAGCTACCAGCTGCAAGGCTACAAGCCACTAGCGAAAACAATGGCCCAAGCTCCACTTCGCTTGTGCTCATTGGCAAGTCGCGATGACATCGACAGCCTTGAGCTGGGCATCCATCACTTCATTTAACATGACATCTTCGCTTCATCAACATCTCACGACAACTTGATTAATGAATCGCCTCCAGCTTTCGCTTCTTATAGAAGTGTATTTCGATTTGATTACAACATGAGCCCAAGTTTCAGTTCAAAACCCCCACCTGCAAAATGTCGTCTTCAGCCTTATTAAAAACCATCCGTTCATTGAAAGATTCCACATTTGAAGCTTGCGCGGCCATCAGAGCATACTCCAAGTCATCTTTATTTGCGTCTAAATCATCGGAAACAGACTCCAAGGCCTCAAAGATTGAAGTAAAGCATTTGCTCGTCGAGCTGAGGCTCCTCGGAGGCTCACTTTATAGCCTCGAGTCTTTCGTTACTGAGTTGACAGCCGACAATGACATTTCTGGCGACAGTACACTGGGCATCACGCCAAGCGCATCTGGTTCTCCTTCCGGAAACGACAACGATAGGGAATGGCCGATGATCGACAAATGCGAGATACTGGTCTCTGCTTTAAAGTCATTCCATGCTTATGCGACATCGGATGGCATCAAAGCGGCCAGAGCATCGCTTTCAGACGTTCGTTCTAAGCTCGCCTTTGTACTAGGCTCATCCGATACCCTGGAGGAAATCTCACTTCAATTCTCGATACTCACAACAGACTCTGTCCCACACCTTATGGTCCAGAAGGAGAGTGACCACGAGGCTGTTGAAACCCCCGACCACGTCTACGAGGACGATGAGCCCAGTGCGACCGATGTTTCTGATTGGCTTACCATTCTGAACTCATCTGAAAATGATCGCGAACCAGCAGAATACAACAGAGAAACAATGCTAATACAGGCGCGTCGAATCACAGAGCCAAAATATCGAGTGGCAGCGGCGAGATGGCCGGAATATGCCGAAAAACACTGGCAAACGCTTCGGCCGCAAGTATGTACTCTGTTTAGGATACAGAAGTCATACAGCTTCGTGCAATGGGTTCTAGAATATGCCAGGGTAACACACCCGCGAACATTAGGGTCTCTGGCCTTTTCGCCAAGGCTTCTCCTCGAATTGACAGACGCATTGTGTGACGGATCAGTCTCGTCGCTTCACATCGCCGCTGCTCTTTGCTTGCCCAGTCTTTGCAGAGATCTTTTGTCGATGGGAGCCAAAGTCAACCAGTCCAGTCTTATCGGTACGCCCCTGTTCTGCGCCCTTGTTGGCAGTAAAGTTCTCGCGACCCGCACAGAGCCAGAATCATGGGCCACACTGCTTGTTGGTGGTGACTCGAATGTCGACCAAGCAGCGACCATTCTCTTCCTTACCGACGGAGGCGCAGACTGTAAATATCGGTACACTTGGAAAAACGGGACCGAAGAGGTATCGCTGGCTGGGCTGGCTTTTTGGACTGCATTGATAAGCAAGCACGAGGATGTTTTTACGCGCATCGTCAAGGGAGGAGGTAATCTGGATCGATCGTTTTATCAACTCTTGCAGCGAGAAACCTTGACAAAGCGTGGCCTGCTTCACCGGGCGAGATTCGCGCGCCTACTCACTTACGTCTACGATATGACGTTGCTTGACATCGAACGAGAGAGCACGGAATATGTGGAAATACAAGATCTTGTGTCCAAGGTCATGAGGCATACCAAAGTCAAATTTTCGCCCACAACGGACGGGAAAATCGATACTCTAAGTGATGGAAGTTTTGCAGAGGCCATACGAACCGCTGTTTTGGATTTTAACGTGACACTCGTGGAACGATTGACAAAAGATCCTAGATTCGATCCCAACTTTCCGTACAACAACGATGGAACTTCTGGCACGATCCTTCACATGGCTACAGAAGGTGCGCAGCTCGAAATTATGGACATCCTTATTCGTGCCGGGGCCGACGTGCGAGCTAGAGACTCGAGTGGCCGTACACCCCTCATGGTCATTGAGGAAGTTGGTCCTTTGGCGAAGCTGATTCTGGAACACTCGGCTCCTACATATGATACAGACAAAGGTGGCCGCAACATCTGGCATCTTCTCGCCGCTACAAATGATGTCAAACTGCTCATGTATCTATGGGACAATGACCCATTCAAAATTCGCAACCTTGACGCTGTATGCGAGGATGGGCACACTCCATTGAGAGCAGCATTCGCTTATATTAAAACCTTGGAGGGACTTCCTAAAGGTTCAAAGAGGGTTGGACCTTGGGCAGCTCAGTTTTTGCTGCATCAGTGTCAGGGGTATCTGAAAGCAGAGGGCAATGAGCAATTGGCAAGATGGGCCATAGAATGGGGCGATGCTCATCTTGTTCAAAAGATATTTCAACTCATCCCCAGTGCCAACACGGGTGATGAACTACTTCTTCGATCGCTAAACATATCGGCCGACCCTAAGCTTGTTTCGCTGGTTCTTGACAAGGCTGGGCCCTCTCGACCATTTTCCGACGGCCTGACGCCAGCAGAAACAGTCATCACAAACACAAAGCTCTTGCGACAGCGACTAGGATTCACCACCAAGCCAAGTCTTCACCCTTCTTGTTTCCCCGAGATGACTCGCGCCGCTTACATGGACTTGCTCACTCCTGAAGTTCTTCGTTCACGAGACCACCTTGGAAGAGGTCTGTGGGCAAGGTTCTGTGACGACGTGCTCTCGATGCTCGATAGCCCATCAGCCGATCACCCCAAAAACATGTATTTCCTGTATGGGTTTGCGCGCATGGCGATATCCTGCTTGCTTCACAAGGGTGCTCTCTTAGACCACGAGAAAGAAACCGGGGAGTGGGCGATCAGTCGCATATCCAAGAAATCGCAAGTTGGCCCCGTCACTTGGACTGCTTCCAAATTGCCATTCGTTGCCGCTGTCCTAGAAGCGTCCTGGGACGAGGTGGAGAATCCTGAAGGACGAGCCAAAGCTGGCTCGAAAGAGTTCTTTGATACTAGAGATGCCGCAGTTCTTCTTTCACTAGCTGTGCGCTCTCGGAAACCGGAAGTCGTCGTGCTACTTGTTCAGAGCGGCATCAACGTGCACAAGCCATGGGAGAGTTTTGGTGGCAGATCAATTTTCGAGGACTTTTTAGCAGACGAGCCTGTTGACGTTTCGATGATTATGCCGTTGCTCAGCAATACAAAGCCACAAGACATTATCGCCAACCAACATTACACATTTCGAGAGATATTATCCATACCCGACGAAGCTATCGCCTTGGATATACTTGAAGAGCTTATTGACTGCGGAATGGATATTAATAGTCTCCAAGTCACCAAGTAAGTTTGCATCATCAGTGTTAAAGCCTTTAGTAACAAGTTACAGTCAACCGTCGTTCAGATCACCAATCCACGACTCGCCCGGTCCGTCGATGCTAGTGAAAGCACTTTGTCGATCGAGGACTGATATCGCACGGCTGCTGGTCCGCCGTGGTGCAGATGCCAGTTTGGCACCACCAGATTCTATCAGTGGTTTCATGCTGGTTGCCAAGATTGGCTTTGTGGTTGTGCTTGAGGCCATCATTGAGAAAGCGCCCGTGGATTTTGACTGGCTATGCCGTTTTAATGCTTTCGAACACGGCGATGTCTTTAATGCACTCCAGTTTGCTGCAGTCGGGGGTCATCGCGATGTCTTGATGACGCTTTTGGAAGCTACGCCGCTGGCTGAGGAGATTGACACTGTCAGTCCACGATATGGTCGATCACCAGCGCATTTGGCAGCCAAAGCTGGGTCTCTAGACTGTATCAAGGTCTTGACCAGGTTCGGCGCAAATTTGACTTTGAAAGACTCATCAGGCAGGACACCGCTCTTCTATGCTCTTTTAGGGCCAGACCGAGAGGTGGCCGAGTATATCGAAGAGCATATGCCGGATCCTAACAGCACCCGAAATATTATTCTCCCACCTTCCATGCCCGAGTCACCTGGCGCGTCTTCTGACATATCTTCTGACGTTAATATGGCAGACGCGTCTTCCGTGGATGAAAACTCGGAGCCTCGACGCCTAGGTGACTTGATGGCTCATGCGATTGATCATTACCAGATGAGGCGTGATACCCTTTTCAAACCGTTCCTTGATCACGCCTCGAAGAAAGATCTGGAGTCCGCCATCATGCCTTGTGGAGGCTGTACTCTCCTCAGCTACACAGCGTCTAAAAACCTTGTACGGCCCATGTTGGAACTTCTTGACTTGGGTTTCAAAGGATTTGTAACTGGCTGTGAAGAACATTGGGATGCCGGCTATAACGCGATACTTCAGGCCGCTCGCGATATACAGCCACTCATGGCATATGATATGTTCATTTCCCCTGAAAAGGCATATTCTTTCTTCGAAAAGTGCTTGGATGCATACTTGCATGAAGAGCGAATTTGGTTCCACTTGAGAATCACCCCTATCCACGCTCTTTTTGACTTGAAACAAGCTGTCCCCCAGTCGAGTCTGAATCTGGAGCATCAGTACAAGGTTCTTCATATCTTTATCAAACATTTGACGGAACACGCTGAGCAATACTGGTAAGCATACCTGGAAGCCATTTATAATTTTTCTAATATCAGCAGGACTTTAATTAAGAAATCTGGACTTTTGAGCATGTTTCGCTTTTCCGAAAACGAAAGCATCGTAAAAAGAGTATTACGGTTCGCTATGAATCTCAGGACCAAGCCAGATATAGATGGCGAAGGCATTAATGGCGCCACTCCTCTGCACAGTATGATTCGATATTGTGGCAAAAAGGAGCCCACGACATCGCAACATGAAATGGTTTGCAAGGTGGCCAAGCTCCTTATTGACAGCGGAGCCGACGTCAACGTTCCAGACGGGGCTGCAACTAGACCCCTACACCTGGCTGTGGATTTCTGTCTTTTACCCTTGATTGATGTGCTTCTAGAAGCGGGTGCCGACCAAGATGTTCGAGACTACCAAGGCATATCACCTTTGGGTCGATCGTTTATGTATGGATCTATTGACATGACCCGGCGCCTCGTGGAACATGGTGGCAATCTTGCCACTCTCGCTATCAACCCCCTTAACGATTTTGACAACAGCTTAAGTGTCTTGCATGAGTTGCTCACACTTGGTTTGGATCCTTTCAGCATTATTTTACCAATCTACGAAACGACTCTCACGTCCATGCTTTCACGATGCCCCGACAGCCGATGCTACGCTCTGAACGGAGACTTTGACTTTTATCGACTTGCAGAAGAGGAGCCTTCTTTCTTGAGAAGTGTCTTTTTGGGACGTTTCGATACGCACATTCAATTCAAAGCAGTCATCAGGCGTATTCCACGGGAATGTCGCGCCCGTGTCGTGAACTTTGAGCCAGACCACGGACTCAATGTTGGATGTTTAGCCATCCTTTCTGATCTCCGCGAAACGTTGGAACTTTACCTTGAAGCTGGATTCGACGTTGATCGCGAGTGGCGCGGTACGGGTTCTGCGTTGATGTATGCTAGCAGCGTTGGCGCATTTGAGTGCTTCAAGCTGCTCATTCACTGCGGCGCAAAAATCTCATACCTTGGTACTGGCAGACGAGGCGAGCCCGTCGTTAGGTCTGCAGTGGAGGAGGCAAAGAGACACCCCAAGTTGTTGCAATGGCTCCTTGTTGGCCGTTACTATGAGACAAAGTACCTTACGGACAAGGAGCACAATGGGCCGAATATTGATATCAAGCGTTGGTCTGGTCCCCGCAAGGCGGCGTACAGATTGAGTGGTGTCGATGAAGAATATCCCTGGTTGGATAGCGAGCCTATGATATATTACGCCGAGCGAATCGCGATGGTGCGTGAGAATCTGGAGGGTCTTGTGTTGCCCGTTACTCTTGTTGAATAAGATGTACAAGCACGTCAAGTGGCCGCTTGTGGAAGAGATGGGAATATTGGATGCATAATTTTACATGTACATTTATGCTTTTGAGTATGTACTAATAGCGACATGTCTATAGTAGACACTGGAGTCAGGGGATTTATATTGATAGTGTAGCGAGCATAGTTACTCAATGAATGAAAGTCAGACATGTTCTAATACACCAACATGGTGATGGATTGTCATTACTGCACTTCCTTTCTGTCGCATACTTGTATCCCACAATATCCGTCCCAAAGTCGTATCAAAGGAAACAAGTCTAGATAGGCTATACCTACATCCGTCAAGGAAAACAAGGCAGCTGAACAAACGAAACAAACATTTTCCACTACTGCAAACCTTCAGATAATTCCTTCGGTGCCGACCAATCAGTCTAGGCGCCAACATCATGGCCCTACAGTAATTTTCTAGAGTTGAACTTAAACGCCATGGCTGCGTTGCGCTGGCTGACGGGCGTTGGTGGAATTAAATGGCCGAGCTAGGAGGAACGGCAATGCCATTGACCCCTTTTCCACCGACGTCATGGGCCGTTGCCGAAGTGTTCTGGTAAAACTATCTGCGTTGGTGGCAGGAATGTGGCTTTCTGTTTTGTTTACTTTATTTGTTTTCACGATAGAAACACGAATCACCATATCGGGTTTTCGGATTGCAAACTCTTGGATGCTCATGACACTCGAAAAGTTGACGCAGAAAAAAGGGAAGAAAAAGAAAACAGAAAAAAAAAGGAAAACCCCGATTTAAATACCTTTGTAGTTGACATTGTGTATTATACTCATGATTTCATTCTCTAGGCCGTTTATGTAGGTATATAACTGTTCAAACATCGCCAATACAATACAAAACAAATCTCCAAAAACGCCCATAAATCATACCGTCGTTTTTTATACCATCGTACATTAGATTGGCGAGACAATCATCACCACATACTTGACGTGACCCTCAGCATCTTTGAGAGGCGTCCAGTGGCTCATAAGCTTAGCAGGCTTCTTTTGCGGTCCATCCGCACTATCAATACCCGGTGACCTCGATGTGTTGGCCCGACGGGGAATATGGTTTGCAAGGGCGAGGTCGAGGGAGACAGACTTTCCGTCACGGACAACAAGATCTCGGACTGTCAATTTGAACGCTTTCGTGACTGAAGGCAGTGTAGCCTGCTCAGTCATGATATCGAATATGTCCTTGCCTATAACGGCTTCCGTGGCTGGGCCAAGGTCGAGTGCTTCGGACATTTCCTTGGAATAAAAGGAAACGCACAATTTTGGCGGATATTTACCCTCCTGGTCTAAAGGCATTGCGCCGAGGGACTTTGGATAGGACGGCACGTGTTCGAGAATCATGTACCGAGCGTATGTCGACATTAACATCTCGGGCTGGCTGGAAAATTTGCTGATGACGCTTCGTGTGCTGTATGTTTTATCCGTCGCAGGGCCTGATGAGCGGGGTCTATCAGAACTGCGGCAAGGGCTTAACGGTGGCGACGGAGGAGGGTTCGCTCTCTTAAACGACTTGAAGAAAGAGGTCGCCGCCTTCTTTGATGACTTGAGTTGATGATTCTTGATTCCAAATGTTTCGTCGTGTTCAGGCTCTTCGTGAGATGCTTCGCTCGCCCAGCGAGAACTGCATCGTTCGGCAGCTCTTTCTTCCTCCATAGCACCGTAAGAGAGAACCTTGAGAACATCATCGGTGTCGTGTATCGAAGACGAAACATCAATCTGGGCACCCATGAAGAACTTTGTCTTTCCGGTTTTATCGACAAGAGGACACAAGAACAAAAGGTTCCAGAAAGGCGTCCCGTCTTTTCGAAAGTTCAAGAGCAGCTCTGTACATTCATCGTTGCGCCAGATGGCTGAGCGCATGTTAGCGATCCGATCCCGATCAGTCTGTGGACCCTGAAGAAATCGGCAGTTGTGTGCTAAAATTTCAGTTCGCGAATATCCTGTCAGTTCCTCAAACTCATCTGAGATAAACATGATGGGATTTCCAGATCGCGAGGGATCGCTAAGACAGAAAGAGCCTTTCAAACCAGGGTAGGGGTTTAGTGGAGAGTCGCCTTCCGCGTCAAGGGACAGGGCCAAACTTGTGCTCTGTGATAGCTGTTGCTTGACAAAATCGGGAAAGATTTCTCTGACGATGCGCTGCTCGATGAATGCCTTGGATTCGAGAAACATGTTTTCCAGACTGGGAATTAGAGATGTCGTAAGATGCTTGATGTTTGTGTTGAGAGCCTTTGACATTGGTGGGGGAAGGCCAAGTGGTGAGGTTGCGGTGATGGAGGTGTACGAGGTTGATATCGTCGATAGTTGAATGACAACCTGTTCCAAAGATTGAATATAGTCACGGATCTGTTGATGATTAGGTTTGTCAAATACCATTGCGACCTTTCTGCTTACCTTCATAAGATAGTCAACATTCTGGCCAACACCGCGATCGGCAGCAAATTTCCATAATTGTCCACTGGCAGCGTGGTCGGCCATGACCATATCAAACATTTCTCGTCCCGTGAGATCAGGGATTGGCAGTTCGCCAGAGCTGTCCGACTCTGTGTAGGCGATACTGGATCTTTGGCTTCTTGACGAAGACGCAACAGAGTCGATACTCCTCAACCTCTCGGCAGACCATTGTCCTCCGCCATTGCT
Source organism: Fusarium goolgardi (assembly GCA_014899075.1). Classification (NCBI taxonomy): domain Eukaryota; kingdom Fungi; phylum Ascomycota; class Sordariomycetes; order Hypocreales; family Nectriaceae; genus Fusarium; species Fusarium goolgardi. The sequence continues at coordinate 43,402 of JAAVUI010000333.1, forward strand.
GTACAGCCCCGCGCGTGGTGTGCCATCAGGGTGGTAGTCGGTATATTGTCGCAAAATATCTTCATTAGTGTGCAGTGAGAGACCGGAATTACTGCGCAAGCGATAAGATGAGAATTTAGCGCTCTTGGGTCGGCCTGATCTGCTTCTGAGAGGTGGTGACTGTAGACCTCCCAAAGAGTCGGCATTTTGCGAGAGCGACGATGTTGTGGAACGACGACGCTCAAAGTCGGGAAGAGAAGGTATTGAGGGCGGTTCAAAGGTTTGGTGGACATTAATAGTAGGCATTTTTGTCTTTGTTGTCTCTCCGCGGGGAGAAGACTGGTCCGGGATGTCGTAGATGGAATGCGACAATTGTATTATACGATCAAATGTTTCAGGGCGGCAGCGGAGGTTATGAGAACTCCCATACGACGGGAGATTCTGTTATTGTTGCAAGTAGTATAAAATCATGAAGAAGAACGTATGTTAAGTGAAATGAATTTGCGTAAATGGGGAGGCGCAACTTGAGTATCAGATTGGTAGAAAGACGAGAAGGAAGGAGGGACAGAAGAAAAGAATGGGTCTATAGGTTTAAAGGCAAGAGTAACCGCTGTGTCAGTGCAGGTCAGCGTAGGTCAGTTCAGCTCAGCTCAGGTACGACTAAGTTGACGAGTCGCGGAACAGGGCCAGAACTCCCAAAGTAAAAGCAGGAGCAGCGTACGATCTCTTAATACTAAGAAGACTGGCTCCTTCTTCAGGATGTCAAGACTGACTCGACAGGCAGTTCAGTGGACCGAAAGCTACAGGCTAAGGTAAGCTTGCGGGCAAGTCGGGTTCGTGCAACCTCTTGGCCGGGGTCCACTAAACGCCAACTGGGACCTTCCATCCTGGCTTCTTTTTTAGTGGCTGCAGGACCACACGGGATATTTTCCCAGTGGATGTAGACCCAGACGAGCTGAGTTTCTTTTCCACCAGGACAAGGATTTTACGAAAAGTTGGGTCTGTCACAAGCCAAAGAATTGGGGACGATTCGTACGCAGCGAGACAACTTACGAGAAAAGAATCTTTGTGTCTGTCCAGCCCTGTCCCGCCTTGTGTTTGACTTGACTCTTAGACCCAGTCCCCTTGACGATGCTAATGCAAAACTATCGAAGCTAACAGCGACAACCCAAAAGATCGGTCCCGGTCCAGAGCGTGCGGTGGCTGACAAGAGGCACCGATCCGGTTGCGGGCTGGCTTCCCAAAAGACACAAGTCAAGGAAAAGATACAAGGAGAAAAAAAGCCCCAGCGATCTACGATCCCGGCAGGATGGGAACATGGCTTCGTCACTCACCAAACGTTTTTGCCTCTTTTTTTGGTCTCTTTTTTCTCCGACGACAAATGGAATAATTCTAGAGAAACTCTATTTCGTCTTCGGATGGCGCGGAAGGGCGATTAGCTTTGTGGGAAAAAGAGATTATGTTTTTTATGCATCGAGGGTTTTCTTGGTTCTTAGATGGATGCGAATATTTTGGGCTGAGTTGGTCAATCAGGAGGAGGGTACACAGGCAAGACACTGATTGACGGACTCAAGCCGCTAAAGAAAAGTTGTGGAGTGTGCTCTGCTCTTGGGCAATCCAGGTAATTCATCTCAAACGTGAAGGTGACATTATGAGATCCTTGCTTGTCAAGTTGAATTTCCCAATCAATTTAATTAGATTGACAAGAGAGCAGGCTACGTAATCGCCTTCTCGATCTGGCGTATATACTATGTATTTAGGCTAGTCTAGTCGTCGGTTGACTTGCCAAAAGTAATAAGATACAGCGAGATGTGAAGATAAGGTTGCGCTCATCAAGCTTGCACGATCTTGTAATTACCGTCCAGCCTCATTCCGATCGACAGACCAAAATGCATCCTTGTGTCAATCACACAACTGGTATGCGATATCATCATGACTTTCAATAATGGTGTTTTCAAATCGCCCGTGTCTCCAAATGAATGAGCCGAATCGCATCGGCCCGTCAACAAAGACAAGTTGGGAGACGAAGGAATTAGTCAATGTAGGTAGTTAGTGCGGACCCTGACCATGTCTCGGGTCCTTTATTTTCTGTATCCCACCTGAGCTTAGGTCTGGTAGTCAGCAAGATGGATGAATGATCCTTGCTGACCATGTTCGGTAGTCTGAACCCTTTCTTTGCTTTTTCCTGAATCTTTAGGATATCTGGGTGGAATTGCTAGGATCATGCTGTTAATTAATTATGTGCATTATGCCAGCACGACAGATGCAGGAATTAGTACATTACAGTAGTACGTCTGCAGTGTTACCTTGATCCAGTAAAGACCAAATACCCATCTCGAAGGACATCAGACGAAAATGTTAGTACACTTTTGTACCAGACACTTAAAGCAGGTCCAGTTTTAACTTAATCAATACCAGTTATAATGTAACCCACCTTTCCATCTATAATTTCTTCTCTTGGTTGCATTCGCGTATCGAATATAGTACCCATCAATTAGTTGGTGATGTTATTGTTGATTGCTTTTGCCCAGACGGGCCGCGTTGCAAGGCATTCAGGTAATGTATCACCTAAACACCTCCCCACTACTCTCGGGCGTCTATTCTTGGTTTGACTGATAAGCATCTTGGCCTTTCCCTCCATCGCACAGACATATCGGGCATCGTGGAGTATCCATCAGCACGTGAGACTAATTCTTTAGGTCCTCACGGACACCAACATCACACGTGTCCAGGTGTCGACTATTCTTGGCATAATTGTTATTGCCTATTTCTTTGTCTATGCATTAATAGACTTTCGTCACATTTGTGATTGCATCCTCGTGTTACTAAATATGTATATTGTCTGCAATCCCATGACTGATCTTCCCACCAACACGAGTCGGCTCCACGTCATGGCAGAGACTTCTTTAGTGTTGAAGCACCTGCATGAGTCGGGTCCCGAATGGCCTGGTCGCCTCTGATCTGACAAAACCCTGACGCTTGATTCTTTAGGAGTGATAAGGATTTAGTGTCTGAATCTCTGCGTATCATGAAACATGCCAGCGACTCGTTCCGCCTACGCTAGAACGTTGGCCTCGGATATGGTCTAAGAAATAAAATAATTAGGGCAGTTTATGCTGTTTAGATCAGACTTTAGACTTTTTATTTTTGTATCCTAAGATTTGGAGGCCGATAATCGATTGACTGGTTATGGTCTGTAACAATTCTTTATCATTAGGCAGGTCGGCTGGGTGCCTCGTCTCCCAGCTTGTTCTATTGTTTCAAGGCGTTTGACGGCGATTGTGGTTGTTTGATGTTCGTCTAGGGTAGAGGCCGGGCTTGATTGACTGCAAGCGCTTCCGAGTCAGGCCAAATACTGGCAAGATATAGACTGACTCCTTTTGCTGCGACCTCAAGTGGAAGCATTTACTTGAGGATGCTATCTTCGACCTCCCCCATCAGTGGTCTTATCTGTCGGAGGCTTGAAGTCGAATTCCGCGGCATTCAGCCGGCTAGCAGTTATTCCAGCTATCGACAATGGCCGCCAATCCTCGTTCGGCGGACCACCTTGGCACCAAGTAATCAAGAAATGAAATGTCCGGGAAACTCAGTTGCCCGGAATTGCGTGTGTAGCATTGTGAAGAACATCCCGCTGTTTTTTCGGTATCATCATCTTCTGTCAGGAGACCGTCGCCATCGTAAACTCCTCAAGTTCAAAAGCTTCAGTCGTTGTGGGTGGAAGACTCGATGTGGAGGCCGCTTTTGATTCCTCACCGTGGCCGATTGAGAGGTTGAGAGATGGTCGATAGGATAGGCCAGGCTTATTGTTTGGAGTCTTGGATAGAGGGAATGATGGTCGAATTCGCCGGCGGCGGATAGGGGTAAGAGTGTATTGAACATTTGTATGTGTGGTTGACGGCGTAGCTTGCGACACGTGTATTGATGCGGTATTTGACATTGCGAAATCTTATGTCTGAATGTGTGACTTAAGTTGCAGTAGAAAAAAAGAGAGCAAACCCAAGCTTGGAAGTTAGAAGACAGTTATTGATGTAATAAGTCAGATTGTTGTCGAAGGGTTCTATGTAAGAGGAAGCTCAGGCGGTAGAAATTTGGTGGGCAAGAGAACATATAATTACCTAATAACAGAGATAGATGCTGCTGGTTCAGTGCTCAATCAATAAGAAATAGCGCGGAGGCCATTGGCGAAGCAGGAGTCTGTTCTGTTGTTGCCTGTCTTGTCGGAGTTCGACATACTTTATCGGGCCGCTCGAGGAAGGAGCACCCTTCATCCCTTTCCGCGGTGCACCTTTGTCTAAACCCCGTGATGCACTTTCATCTAAAACTTGGCGTCATCTAAATCTTAGGTAGGGTGTTATCCAAAACTTATGATGACTTTCATCTAAACCCCGTGGAGACTTGAGACTAGGCTTTAGCCTACCTAAGACCTCACGAGAGGCAGTGAATCACTATCCACTCTTGATTTCGATTATTTAAACCCTTCTTCGTCCCCTTCAATCTTCAACCTTTCATCCTCTCCTCTCATCATCTCGCCATGGATCCCGACAAGAAGCTTGATGGCTCCCAAGGGCCCCCGTACATCAAGAAAGAAGGGTCTCCAAGCCCTCCTAGAGAGTGTTCGCCACTCACCGATGGGCCTGATGTGTCAACAGAAAACGTTGAGTTCTTATTTCAGAGGACTCCTGTCGCTGGAATGTCCACGGGTGCAGCAAGCTCAGTTGGTCTGCGGGCCTCCAACAGTGACCAGGCAGATGAAGATAGTGCCGATGAGAGACAGGACAGACTCGACGACCAAGATTCGGACTACAAAATGGGGGATGACTCCGAAAACGACAGTGATGGTGACCGAGGTAAGCAGAAACATCAATGGGCCATCTGGGAGACTGAGCTAATTGCATTCAACAGTTGTCGTAAAAGGCGAAAAGTCAAGCGACAGCAAGAGCAAAGATCCTTCAGAGACTATACCAAAACGACAGTTTGTCAAGACGGCACGCGAGTACTGGCAGCGTGAGCTCCAGCGAGAAAAAGAAAAAGAGGCAGAAAACGAGACTGAAGACAAAAAGCGCAAGCTCAATGGAGACAAAGAGAGCCCGCAAAAAGTCGGAAAGACAACTGCCAAATCATCTGCTGGCGTAGATGCGAGAAACCTTGCTAGTCTACTGGCCAACTCGCTTCACAACATGGAAGATATCGATCAGAATACTATTGGCAGTGTGCCGAGCATAGGATCCATTCAAGCAAGTTCAAAAAAGGATCAGATCAAGCAGATGATCAACAGTATCCCCGAAGGATGCGACACAAGAAGAACTAAAAACCAAAAGGATGAGCTGAAGGAGGCCATGACCAGCTTTGGATATCGCAATGTTGAGTCAGCGAACGGAAAATGGAGACTCAAAGGTATCAGCCAACGGCTGGAAAGTCACCAGCTCACAGCCGCCCAGTGGATGGTTAAGCGAGAAGCGAAAGATCTCTCGCCAGCTGGTGGTATTCTGGCTGATGATATGGGAATGGGTAAAACAGTCAGTACACTTTCTTGCATAGTAAGCCATCCTCCCGAAGAACAAGACATCAAAGATTTCAGCGGGGCGACGTTGGTCGTGTTGCCGAATCAGGGTCTGGTGACGCAGTGGCAGAACCAAATCGCCAAGTTCTGCTACCAGGAAGAGGCTTTGGACAGAACTGTCCGCTATTCTAAAACAGAAGCCAGGAAGCCACCGTGGTGGGGCAGCCGGTGGGTTGTGTAAGTCATCAGTATCTTGGGATTGTCATGATGCCTAACATAAAACAGACTTACTACCTACGCTGAGCTTGTTTCGCAAGCGGTCACAGGGGCAACTATCAACAGACTCAAGGCAGAGTACCAGAAAGATCCGAAAGGTTTCGGGAAAGAGATAAGCGACCAATGGGGGCCCCTGTTTAAAGTCCGTTGGTACAGAGTCATCCTGGACGAAGGCCAGGCTATCAAGAACCGTAACTCAAGCAGTGAGTTTGCCATTGCAGACATATGAGAATAAGACTGATAGAAGCTAGCCGCTCTCGCATGCTGCAGTTTGATAGCCAAGTATCGCTGGGTACTAACTGCGACCCCCATTTCCAATGGAATCCATGGTTTGTGTCTCGCTCTATCAAGCATTCGGGTCATACTGACGTGTACATACCAGAGTTGTACCCTTATCTGAAGTTCATTGGTTGTAGTTTCACACAGTCCCTGAGAGAATTTAAACAGCAATATATTACTGGTGTAAGTATTTCTTGAGTTATCAGAGACTAAACTGACTCCCTGAGTAGGACAATGCTGAACAGAACATTCGGTCTGTTGTCAGTATGGTCATGCTCCGGCGGTAAGAATCGCAGCACTGTAACTTAAGCTAGTATCTGACAGAACACAGGACTCACAAGGACACATTCCTTGGGAACAAAATCACCAATCTCCCATCAAGCAAATTTCACGACCTGTGGATCACTCCTCCCGGTTGGGAGTTGACCCTGTCTAAGTAGTAACATGTACTCTTGAGTTTGGAAATGAGGTGCTGACACTTTGTGAAGGGCAATAGACAATCAGTACGACAACAAGGTTCTCGAGGATGAAGAGGACGACAAAGATGGCGACAACAAGAACGTTGACAACAAGGACGTTGACGGTGATAAAGTTGGCGACAAAGATGTTGATGATGATGAAGATGGTCCGTCAAGTGGGCCTGGAGGTGATGAAACCAAAAACACCAAGGCTATGAACGCACGGTGCACAAGAATGCGACAAGCTGCATCTCACCCGTTCAACCTTGAGAAATTTCTTCAGGAGGATGACAGCAAGGAAATTCTCGAGTGGATTCTTGAACAGTACCAGGAAAACATCCAGCAACCAAATACCAATGCCGCGCAGCAAGTCCAAGATGCGGCTCAATGGAAGCCATTCTTGCCAGGGCAGCGTCAGCTCGAAACCGAGTACCAGGGCGTGTCTGGTGACATCACCGACATGGCCAGGCTACTTTCACTGGTGGCTAACCAACACGACACGTATGGGCGGGCATGTCTTCTTTGTGAAGAGCCCATCGATCTGAAGAAAGTTGTCAGATCAACAAACGTAGGTCAAATCGTGTCGAGTATGTGCAATTCGCTAATGTTGATAGTGCGAACATGTTTATTGCAAGGGCTGTCTTACTGTCGCTCTCAAGGGTGCACGAAAAGGGCAAGCTGAAGGAACTCCTGACCAGGTGAGTCAGGCAACAACTACTTTGAACTTTCAGCTGATTTTTTTTGTTTCTTCAACCAGTGTCCAGTAGACGGTTGCTCTGTTGAGCTGGTCAGAGGTAGTTCTCCCCAAACTCCACGGTGTATCTTGAATGCCGTGCGTGCGCTGAAAGACTACAAAGAACCTGGAAGAGACAGCATCGGATCTCAATGGCTTGCTGAGGGCAAGGGAAACGATTGCTTATTTGCTGCCACTTGTGGCCGGGAGGACATCGACTTCGATCCAGTCAGAATGCCTTAGGGGGCCAAACTGACTGCTACAGTTCAGGTCATTCTAACATGGTTGCAGAATTCCCCTAACGACAAGATTATTGGTAAGGCTCATCTATAAAGAACTTGAACCGCAGATCTAATACGCTGGCAGTCTTCATCGAGTTCACCATTACTGCCAAGGCGTTGGGATGTATATTGGAAAAGCTGGGATTGGGCTTTCTCTACTACAACCAAATCGCCACTACCCAGGCTAGAAAGAGCAAGGCATACGAAGAATTCCAGAACAACCCCAAGATCAGGATTCTGGTAGGTTCATCCTACATCATGATTTGCCTGTACTGACTTGCTAGGTGGCATCAATGAAATGCGGAGGGGTAGGGATGAATTTCCAAATTGCCAATCTCGTCATCATTGACGATATCTGGTACAACACCACCGTCGAGCAGCAAGCTTTTGGCCGTGTCCACAGGATTGGCCAAAAGAAGGAGACAAAACTGGTGCGAATTCTTGCACGGGGAACCCTCGATGAGAGGCTGGTCATGCTCCAGGATGCTAAGGCCACAGTCGTCAGCAATGTACTTCAAGATAACGGACACGAGCCTATCTTTACGGACGAATTGCAGCTGAAAATGCTCTTCAGCGCCCGAGGAAAGGACGATATGATCAAAGAAATGAAGAAATCAGCTCGCAAGTGCAGGGGCAAGTCGAAGAAGACAGCTGCCAATACAGCTGCTAAGGCGAGTGTCAAGGAAAGTGCCAAAACTGGCACGACGACGAGTGTCAAGACTGGCACGGAGACGAAGAAGACAAATATCAAGATCAAGGCCCCCAAAAAGGCTTAAGCACGAATCTGAGAAAGAGGTTAAGAGAACAGATTCCCCCATTTCCCCCCAGATACAAGACATAGCACAGATACCAGATAAATTGACAACACACTTCATCAACAGCTTCATAACCGTGACTTTGTATAGGGACTTGTAAATCCGAAAGTCTTTCATGGCCTCGGCATCAATTCCACGGAATCGTTCTGAGAGCCTTTCATGATGCTTCTGCGAACAACGATAAGAGCGGTTAGACGCTGCTTGTGTCTGGGTAGGACATCTTTAAGCGACATTTGTACAGCTGAATCGGCATTCTTATAGCCAGCACGTTTGTGTATTTTTTTTTCTCATGCCCTTTACGGCTGGTTAAACTTCTTGTTTTCTTTTTCATAATCACCGCATTACTCTGAGAGGCCTTCTATACGGACGCGAGCCTTCTTTATGGCGGCTGCGCTTCTTGGCTGGTCCACGGTGGATGACCTACGACAATTAGATGGAACAATTACTATAGATCTGTAAAGCCTTACTATGGCCTCTTGTAGTAATTCTCTGTAAAGAAATAAAGTAGTAACAGAGTCTTATATAGTTTAAAGGAGATTTTTTTTTTTTTTTTT
>JAAVUI010000334.1:0-23101 GCA_014899075.1 Fusarium goolgardi
CAGAACATCATCCCCTCCAGCACCGGTGCCGCCAAGGCTGTCGGCAAGGTCATCCCTGAGCTCAACGGCAAGCTCACCGGCATGTCCATGCGTGTCCCTACCGCCAACGTCTCCGTTGTCGACTTGACTGTCCGCCTCGAGAAGGGTGCTTCTTACGACCAGATCAAGCAGGTCATCAAGGAGGCCTCTGAGGGTGACCTCAAGGGTGTCCTGGCCTACACTGAGGACGACGTTGTCTCCTCTGACCTTAACGGCAACACCAACTCCTCCATCTTCGATGCCAAGGCCGGTATCTCCCTCAACGACAACTTCGTCAAGCTGGTCTCTTGGTACGACAACGAGTGGGGTTACTCCCGCCGTGTCCTCGACCTCCTGGCCCACGTTGCCAAGGTCGATGCCTCCAAGTAAGCGCAGAGCGCTCAAGGGGCTGGAAGCAAAACCCAAACCTAATTAGATGCGACATGAGGAAGATTCCAATCGGTCGTGTGTTTTAATGAAGCAAAGAAATGAAAGCAAGTAAAAATACCAAAATCCGGGGAGATTGTCGGAGGGGATGACAACGAGGTTGTTATCATCGGCTCGAGTTCCCTACGAGACAATTGATCTTAGTATAGCCGTGGACAGAAAAAATATAGATCCATCCCTCTTGAAAAGGTGTCTCAAAGTTGAATTGTGAAGTGTACCATGACTGTTGATAGATTAAGTGATGCTCATTTGACCTCTATCTCACCATCTCGTAACTAGAACTCGTTGATTATGTCCTATGACAGACGTACGGCATAGATGAGACAGAGCTTACCTCAACAAAATCTCATGCAGTTTTGCTCACACAATGCTAATACAGCCGGTTGGCTAAGTAACCTTCACGCATGTCATGCAGGAATCTGTCGCGTCCTTATAATTCATGACATTGGCTTGGGTGTCCTGGAGTCAATCGCTAGACTCCTCAACACTCGCCAAGTCAGTATATCACATGCTGTTCAGCGCCCCCATATATTTGTTCCATGCAGTTATGTGAATGTATATACCAGTGGTATTCTCTTGTAATCATGCTCTCCCCACACTCCCTTTTCGCCGAATGCTCCTTTACTCCCTCCTCTCATTAACCCTTTTCCCTTTCCTGTTTAAAGCAACCCTTGTCCGGCATGATGGAAGGACAATAATGAAAACATACAAGGCAACTGCAGGGAGCCTGTATCCCAAGCCCAATAGATGAAATCAAATCGCTCTCCGTTTTGATCTGGGGAGGGGGGGGATATCATAGTGCAAATGACAGCAAGAATACTTTTGTCCTTGCCAGACGCCTCAAGTGGCACGGTGGGCCGGGATACGCCGATAACCAATATCCTCAGAGTTTAATTCAAAAATCATATAGACATGGAAAGTCGATTCGCAAGCTGTCTTGTTGGATACCCCTTGGATATCGGTTGAAGGCAACAGAAATAGTTGTGGCTCCTTAAGCCAATCCCTCAAACGTGAGGTCGACAAAACAGAATTGTACACCAGAGCCAAAGATTCATCTGAAAGGTATGCCCAAGAGGCTTGTTCTTCGATCGAGCTCAAAAGGCCTTCAAATGTGCAAATAACACGCCTTATTATCGAGCAACTCGTATGCTGGCCTCTTTGGGATCGAATTCGGCCGTCCAATCGACATTTTCATCATGACACCATTGCCGGATAACTCGCATCGACGCCTGGCAGACTTCCTCGACAGTAGACCAGGGCGTGATGTCGGCTCGAAGGCGCGAGTTACTAATTCCTTCATAGACTTCGCGAACCATGGTCCAATTGCGGTAGCGAACCGCTTGGTGCGCAAAGGTCTCCTCTTTGGAGATATGTTCATAGTTGGAGAACGATTTGAGAAACTCGTCCACTGTGATGGCTTGCAAAATCAACACAAGAGCATACATGGGTTGATATCGACGCGTGTCGCGTCGTGTTTCTTTCTGCAGGTAGTCAACCATTTTGATCAAGCTAGCCCAAGGACCTGGATCGGATGACTTGTGTTGCATGTTGCGGCTCACGTTCAGAAGGTGGAAGCTGGCCATGAAGGCGACAGTGCTCTCGACCGCAAGTGCGTAGTACTGTTTGCGGCTTGTATCGCTTCCGCGCGTATCACCACTGGTCGCAAGCTTGTTGCATCGCTGGTTCGCAATATCGCCCTCGTGCTTGAGTCGTCGGCCCAGGTTAGAGAAGCGAGTATGTTTCTCATTGACGGCCCGGATATCGGCCTTGTCGCTTCGGCCAATATCTGCGCCGTTGGTGGCAGGACGGTCTGAAGATCCGACGGGCACAGGGGTCACTGTAGAAACATCGCCGGGCGTATGAGCATGTGAGTTACTGGAACTGACGCGAGACATGGCAGCACCCTTCTTGGATGGCGTCGACGGAGGAGGCGGCAGGGTCGAAGAAACCGACGGCAACCGAGGGCGCTTGACAGCTATCGTGTCGCCAGTATTCTCTGTTGACGCAGGACGCTTCTTCGCCTGACTGACTGGCGGTGCCTCTGTGCTCTCTGAGCGTTCTCGGCGCTTTGGCGGCAATGCCAATATGCGCCTGAACGTTTGTCGCATTCTCTTGGATATCCTTAGCGTCACGATTAATCGCCTCTTTTCTCTAGGCTCATCATCTTCCTCCTCGTCTTCTTCTTCGTGCTCGACAGGGGCCTTCCTTGCCGTCGTCGACTTGTGCCGTTCTTCGCTCCGTCTCTCGCCTGACTCGTCTTTATCTCGATCGTCGTACAATTTGGAATCGATTGTCTTGGCAGAAACCTTCCGCCGCGACAGCTCAGCCTCCAGAGCGCTCGGCAACGTGGGCGACAGAAGTGTAGGCAATCGCACAGGTGACTTGTCTCGGACCGACTCATTTCTTGCTTTGGGTGGTGGTGCTTCCGACTTCTTCGGTTTTGATGACCTGGTAGTATCTGCAACGTCCTCGCGTGGTCTTCTCCTGTCATTCTTTTCTGCCGAGTTCTGACTCTCCAGATTCAAGTGAAGAGGCGAAAGTAGTGGAGGCACGGATGAGCGCGAAGCAGTATCGGCCTTGGCCGGTGTACCTTTGGTGTTTCCAGTTGCGCCTGGCCGAGCACCGTTGACCGAATCACCACGTGCGCGTCCCGCTGGAGAAGGATTGCGAGCAGAAGAGGTATTAGCACTTTTGAGAACACCACGTCCATTTGAAAGCGAGGATGAGGCTAATGGCTTGTCTCTTGACGGTATGTCAGAAGACGGCAAAGCCTCTCTGTCCTTCCGGCGTAAGGGGTCATCTCGACCTGGTCGCGAGCGGTCGTCAACTGGGCGAGACATGTCCGGCCTGGGCCGTTTCTGCGATCGATGGTCGTCGTCAACGTTGGATGCACGTTTCCTACTATCGGGCGATACGGGTCGAGGTGGGAGGGACGCAGGTGGCTTTGGAGGGAGTCTGTAGCAGAGTCAGTATGTTTGTCCAGGCAATCACCATTCCGATTGGATAGCGCAGCCTACCTCATATCAACAACAGGGAGTTCCCGGGGCTTCTGTGGTTTAGTGTCAAGGTGGTGATCTCTTTGGCGCTGTGTATCATGTTTCCTGCTTTCTGGCACTGATTTGGATTCTGATGCGCGCTCGAGTTCGCGCTTTCTGGCGCTGGGTGGTTCTGGCGTGGATGTGTCTGAGGTAACACCAGAGGTCTTTTTGTTCTTGTAGTCACTGAGTGACAACTTTTTCTTCTCGCCGCCCTTTGCGAGGATACCCACGTCGCGAGGGACGGGTTTTGGGGGCTCGACACGCATGTCGTAGTATGATCTAGTAAGGAGTACACCACGATCGGCTTCCGACACAAGTGTCGAATATTGTAGGCGGGTAATATCCCATTCCTCAGGATGCTTTTGTCGGGACTCGTTTGCGGGGATGTGATATCGCCAGTCTGCGGAGTATGAGAGGTGATGGGGCTTCTCGGGTAAGATGCGCTGTGTGAGCTGCTGGACCGTCTTCGCCGCGGCTTCCATTGTTCATGGATGTCAGCATGCCGGGAGGACGAAGACGGGGGTACGGTATGATGCTGGCAGTAGGTTGCGGTGCGGTGCGGTACGAAGTTTTGGCGATTGAGGGTGACGCGCGCGAGGGGTACGTAGGGAGGCTGAGAACGCGACAACAAAGGCGCTTTGAACGGTAGACCGTCGCAGTATCAACACTGATAAAGATACGAATCAGTTGAAAAGAATGTCTTTCGTGGCCGGCGTCATTCACTGCTGACTCGCAGGGTTGTCGCGATGGTGATGGTGGCTGATAGTGGTAGTGGTTGATGTCTAGTGACAAGGCAGGGAGGTGACCCAGTTGGTCGCACACGATAGCAGACAAGTTGGTTTATTAGCGCGCTTTTGAACACAACACATCAGCGAACGAGCGCGGGAGATCGGAGCGCCAGCCAGAGAGAGAGAGAGAGAGAGAGAGAGAGATCCGCCCGATTTAACAATTAATAAAAAGAGACGATAAAGAATTATTTATTTTATTGAGGTTGCAGGAAAAAAGGAGGGACAAGATCAATAATTGAGCTCAATCGTGGAAAGAACCTGTTCTGTTTTTCTTTTTCTTTGTTAGCGGACAAGATTGGGTCGGTGACAAACTGACAGTCAGTAATTGACAGCCCGTGACAGTGACAGTGACAAACAGTGAATCAGAACAGAGCCATAGCAATGGAGCGGGAAGTGCCTCAGCTAAGTTAGTGGTTTGGGGATGATCCTAACATGTGGAGTAATTGGACGGGCCTCTGGTTTCCATTACTTTTGGGGCCCTGGCCCTGACCCTGGGGAATGGGAATGGGAAACGGGAATGTCATCGGGCATTTCCGTTCATCCTCTTGTGGCTGTTAATGGGCCCTGGCCCGTCCGTCCCTAGGTGAAGTGGTCCATTCCCTTTCGTCACTAGCTGCGTATATCCATTTCAACTACATACCAACATTAGTACCTTGGTAGTTTCAACGTTAGGTATTAATAATGAATGTAAATCGCCTACATTTAACCGTTCGTTATTATATCTATAGAGTTTGACTTATCAGGATCCTGTTTGCTTAGCCACGCTTACCTTGCCGTTATTTAAACTGACCTCTAACCTTGTTTCCTTAAACACAGCACGTAGGTATATACCACATGGCCATTCATCCAAGTACCCTATTACGTGTACATCAACATCGAATCCATGCTTCTCTGATAGGCAGTCACTGTACTATACTCCTTTGGCCTTGGAGATCCTCAGACACATTGTTTCTGGATAGAGACTAGAGGCTGTCATTGCATTTGAAACTCATAGCATTGTTTCAAACGCAAGAGTATTGATTGTATTTAATTAGGTGATTGTACATGATCTCACATCAATATCGATGCCTTTCCCTTTTCCCTAACGCCGTATCAACAAGGGTATAATGCTGCTGCCTCAAGTTGTCACAATCCGCCTTTGTCCTTTACCCAGCTCGACCATATCAAAGCAAAACCCAATCCGGGGCCCAAACCAACGCCCGTGTATGATGGCCCCACGAATCGCAACAGGTCCATACAACATCCAATCTAAAAAGCGCCATTCCTCGCCGAAGGGTTGCCACTGGCTATTCTGCGTCTCTTGTTGGCACCCTCCGAGTCGTTAGATCGGGTTTCAAGGCTGCTAACCCTTATAGCGAGACCATCCAGTTGTCGATTGAAATGAGCGGGCACATAGCTTGCGATGTGCTGGGCCACATTGTCATGCCATTCCTTGGTGTTCAAGTTCATTGCCCGGCCAGCTAACGCTTCCACCCGAAACTGAACATCCTCGAGCTCATTTCTTGTCCCACTGCGAAGCTTGTTGACCTCTTCATCAACTAACAGACGCATTTCTTTTCTAAGTTCAGCGGCCTGCTCGTTGCAACGTTTTTGCCGGCTCTCGCCAACCTCTTTGGCCATTTCCGTCTGCTCTTTGCTCTCGTCCAGCCCTTGGTGAAGTTTCGACACACATCCGTTCAAATACGTGATCGATTGTTCTGTGCGTTTTTCAAGACCATCGATTATTTTGGCCAAGTTCTCAAACAGCACGTCAATCTGCTTCTTTGTGGCAATGTCCAGCTGCACAATCCTGCTATCAACAGTCTGCGTTATCGTCTCTTTAGTTATTAAAGAATTAGGGTTGGACGGAGGCGGAGTCTTGCATGATTTCAATTTCGACACAGATTCTCTCAATTTTGATATATCGGCGATGAGCACCTTAGTGTCTTTGCCTGACGGAAACTCCGCTAGAATGCGATCAAGATCGGCAGCAGGCGGATACTCTTGAATTTTGGTAGTAACTTTCTCGAAATCTTGAATCTCGCTTTTCAGGCAAGCAACAGTCTTTTCCAGTGAGTCGCTCCTCCCCTGCTGCTTTTTGACAGATGATTGCAGAGAGGATATCTCTGATGCTTGGGCTGTAGAGGCGGACGATGCAGAGGCAAGTTTCTGTCCCATTTCATTCTGCTGCTGATTTGCAATTGACTGCAGTTGAGCTAAGTCTGCGTTAAGCTGTCCCAACTCATCTGTTCTTTTCTGCTGCTGATTTACGGCCGACCGCAGTTGAGCCAAATCCGATGCTTGGCCATCTTCGGTCTCCAGCTTTCCTTTTATTGTTGCATCCAAAGAAGCAACGTTTGCCTCTAGAGACTCTGTTTTTTCCCGGAAGCTTTCTGCGTTGGATTCCAGACTGGCAATGGCAATATCCAGTGCCTTGTGCTCCTCAAGCTGTTCAGAGTACAAACGAGCGAAGTTAGTGTCCAGATCCTTCTGCTTCTCGGCCTGGTCACCAAACTTCTCCTCCAAAGAAATTTGCTTTTGGTCTTGCTTTTGTATGAGAGAAGATTGGACCTGAGCAAGTGCCTTCGCATGTTGAGAATCCTTTGTAGACTGTTCCACAGCCCTTTCGAGATCTCGAATTTTCGATAATGCTGGTTCCAGCTTCTCCTTCTGCATGCAATTTGTATTCCGTACGTGCATGTCGAGGGTTCCCTGGAGTCGAACCATGTCGGCTCTATCGTTGGGTATCGGTGTTTGAGCGACTGTTGTGCTGCTCAGGCGTGCCACAAGGCCGGCTGAACATTTACTAGTCAGACTGACCAGTTGTTCCGCGTGGTCATCTACAAGTGTTTGTAGCTGCCTGGTCGCCTCAACGTTGTTCGATAGACCCTTGTTAAGGTTGTCTTCCAAGCTCCTCATCCTGGGACTGATTTGTTTGTCGATCTCTGATGATATTTGCACCTCGACCGCTGGCTTGATCGTTCGGAACATGAGCTCGAGGTTGTTGACCTTCTCCTCTAGGGTCTGGTTCTTTCTCTTTTGTACCTCGAGTTCGTCTGCCAAGACCTGCTTCTTTTGTTTCACATCGTTGATGACCTTCTGCAGCGCCGCGACCTCACTTTGTAAGCGATTTTCCCCTAATGTAGTTATCGATCTGTGCAGCTCCAT
This sequence comes from Fusarium goolgardi, assembly GCA_014899075.1. Taxonomy (NCBI): domain Eukaryota; kingdom Fungi; phylum Ascomycota; class Sordariomycetes; order Hypocreales; family Nectriaceae; genus Fusarium; species Fusarium goolgardi. Next base: position 7,439 of record JAAVUI010000334.1, read on the forward strand.
CAACCGTGGTTCGAGGTCGGGTTGGTTCCGAGTGTGCGTGGGCGTCCCTGGTTGAGTAGCAGGATTTGCTGATGTTCTCAAGTATAAGTCGAATTCGGCCTGGAGCTTAGGGTAAATCTGAGCGAGCTTTCGCTCCTGTCGGGTTACTTCTTCTTCGTATCTCTCCATTTCCTTACGTTTGAGCTCCTCTACAGAAGCAAACTCAACCGGTCTCGAGCCTGATATATTGAGTTCCCTCTTAGCTTTATTAAGACGAGCGTCTGCCTTTATCAGCTCCCCGCGAACGGCGGACATTTCGCCGATCAGTTCCATCCCGACTTGGAATTCGCATCTGGAGGCGCTCCGACCGCCTGGCATTGAAGGTGGTGTTCTTTGCCCTATTTACCGCAAATCAGCCATGCCTTCGTCATTTCCATTGATAGGGCATATTATCCTACCATGATTTCTGGGGGCGGATCTGTCTGCTTCCCTCGCTTCATTCCTCCTAAGGTCGTGGTCCTTGTCTCTCGAGTCGCGCGGCGGACCGCGATATCGGTCGGTCGGTTGGTCGCGGTAGTCAGTGGATCGATCGGGTAGGTCCCTACCAGCCATGGTGGCTCTGGTAGCAACGTGAAGTCGCAAGCATTCGGCAATTTGACGAGGCGACGATTCAAGGTAGGACAAATGCCGGGTGTCTTTTGTTTATAACCGGGCGCTGACTGGACAGCAACACGTGGAAATGTGCAATCGAATGAACCAAAGAATGCGAAGAGAGTGGTGCTGGCTTATCCCAGCACCCAAACTACTTGACTGGATATGAGTTGCGAAGTGACGAAAATGCGACTGCAAGGTAAGTCGCGTAAAGGGTATGATCTAGTGGCGGGTAGATGAAGTGTAGAGGGGCAACGGGAATAAATAAGAGTTTCAGCCACGGGCTCTGTTGGAAGCGAGGAGTGAAGGACGGGGAGAGAAGACCAACACAAAGTTGGGGAAAGGAAAGACAGAGAGAGAGAGAGAGAGAATATAAAAAGCAATAAAAGGCGACACAGAAAGCGGGAGCATGCAGAAATCGACAGTGACGCTTGACAAAGGAGAGAGTATCAGGTTAGGGGAGAGGAGGACGGGCAAGAAAAAGAAAAACATTAGTAGGCTTGTAATGCACTAACAGAATGGCAATCAGGAACTACGAATTTTACGGAACCTAGGCGCTCGGTTGCCTACAATCATGTTGATAGCTCCCGTCTGGGTTGGAACGATTGGCACTAACTGCCGCTTTGTAGTGATGCAAGTGGGGCTGGGCGTGATCCCCACCTCAAGGGAAACCAGATTTCAGACCCAAGACTTTTTAGCTGGATAGTAGTTCCTCTTAGAGAAAAAGCTCCAGGCAAAATCGTTCATCAGAAGAGAAGTGAAGTGAAATCCACTGCTCCCTCCCTTAAATTCATTGAGGTTATTATGGCGTCTTCCATACATTTTAGTAGCAATTTTCGTATAGGTAGGTACCAAGTACTAGGTTTATACGGATACCTCCTTACGGAGTAGTACGCTGCTTTCAGGTATACCTACTATGCTCTATCATATGTGGCGGTGCATAACAAAGCTGTGGCGCCAAAGCATTGGCCAGCCGCGTACTAACATTTTTTTTGACAATCGTATGCGAAGGGCTCGTGCAGCTCTCGCGCAACCTTCCTTAGTAGCTTCCAGCCTCGTTCGTCCAGGCCTTCTTCCATCAGCCATCCCCGGAACCATACACCCCAATTCTTTATACTTCGTGACGTTGCTTGCGCATAACACGCGACAAGATGGCAGCTGTAAGTTGTATGGCATTCTCCTCTACGCGGCTCGTTACTTACATTGGTTTCAAACAATAGCCCGTGATGACCGTGTCAGAGTCCAAGGACCTCCGAGGTCTCAACCTTATCGCGGCCCATTCTCATATTCGTGGTCTCGGTGTCGATGCGACAACTCTGGAGCCCAGGGCGTCGTCTCAGGGCCTCGTTGGACAGGAGAAGGCGCGAAAAGCTGCTGCTGTCATGCTACAAATGATCAAGGAAGGAAAGATTGCAGGCCGAGCGGTTCTTATCGCAGGACCCCCCAGGTACATTGGCTCAGCCTTTTAACTTCTATACGACGCGTACTAAACTGTGTCTAGCACCGGAAAGACCGCTATTGCCATGGGTATGGCACAGTCTCTCGGTCCCGACGTCCCTTTCACTACCCTTGCGTCTTCAGAAATCTTTTCGCTGGAAATGTCAAAGACCGAAGCCCTTACACAAGCTTTCCGAAAGTCGATCGGTGTACGAATAAAGGAAGAGAGTGAAATCATGGAGGGAGAGGTTGTTGAGATTCAAATTGACCGCAGTGTCACTGGTAGCGCCAAGCAGGGGAAACTGACCATCAAGACAACCGACATGGAGGCAGTTTATGATATGGGTAGCAAGATGATTGATGCCATGACCAAGGAGCGCGTTATGGCTGGCGATATTATCTCGATTGATAAGTCTTCTGGCAAGATCACCAAACTCGGCCGATCCTACGCCCGATCTCGCGACTACGATGCCATGGGTGTCGATACAAAGTTTCTTCAATGCCCCGATGGAGAACTTCAGAAGCGAAAGGAAGTTGTGCACACTGTCACTCTTCACGAAATCGACGTCATCAACTCGAGGACGCAAGGCTTCCTGGCTCTCTTTTCAGGCGACACGGGAGAGATTCGCAGCGAGATTCGAGATCAAATCAACACCAAGGTTGGCGAGTGGAAGGAAGAGGGCAAGGCTGAGATTGTTCCTGGTGTGTTGTTCATTGACGAAGTTCACATGCTTGATATTGAGTGCTTCTCGTACATCAACCGAGCTCTCGAGGACGATCTGGCCCCTGTGGTCATTATGGCCAGCAACCGAGGCAACTCGCGTATTCGTGGTACTGATTACCGCAGCCCTCACGGACTGCCTCTTGACTTTTTGGACCGAGTTGCCATCATCAACACGCACTCCTACACCCCCGAGGAGATCAAGCAGATTCTATCTATTCGAGCGCAAGAGGAAGAGGTTGACGTACACCCCGACGCTCTCGCCCTCCTTACCAAGATCGGCCAAGAGGCAGGTCTTCGTTACGCCAGCAATCTTATCACCACCTCGCAACTGGTCTCCGCTAAGCGGAAGTCTAAGCAGGTCGAAGTCGGCGATGTGCAACGCAGCTTCCAGCTCTTCTATGACCCTGCGCGCAGCATCAAGTTTGTAGCCGAATCGGAGAAGCGCTTAATCGGCAACACTGGTGCAGTAGACTTTTCAGTAGGCGCTGCAGTAGGCAACGGCGAAGAGAAGATGGATCTTAGTTAATTATCATGGCGAGCAGAGCCTGGCGTTTAAAGGGTATTGGAATGCGAAGACGGGTAGACCCGAAGAGAGAAGGGATATTTGTACCATACTGATTTGGCGTAGAATGGGATCGAACGAAAACTGAGCTCGCAAAAGGATTACAGACCGTTTGGTTTATGTGAGCCTCATAATTGAAACTTGGTGGTTTTGCTTATTCATGTTTACTAAATCACAGCCTGGTGATGGATGTACTTGTTCCTTTAACGACTGAAAATAGTCAACGCTGAAATTGCAGCTGACATAAGTAAGATTCGAGTTCAAAAAGCTGATGTCATGGCGAAACCAACATCTAACTAAGTACCTATCTAGTACAGCATGTCAAACCCCAAATCTGGCCATATCTACAGCATAACAACACACGGGGGTTAACTGGCGACCCATTCATTCACTACACGTGTATTAAGATGTCAAAGCCCTCGCTTATGGTTGAGGGCAAGGTTGGGCGTCAGTAGGTGTAATGTTATAGTGCTTTGCGAAGGGATCATCAGTCGCATCGCGCGGGATATGCTCAGCCATGCCGGCGAGACGCTCTGACTGTTCCTTGCCCCAGAACGTGGTGATGAAAGCAAAGATAAGATCCAGACCAGCAGTCACCTAATGTGAGTCTCAGGTTAGACAACATGGAGCAGCTTTAGAGAAGCATCAAGAACTTACACCTGAAGAAGACCAGAGTTTTCCGTCAATGACATAACGCGCAGGAGATACCCAATTCACTTTGGGCCCCATCTCCTTCATCGTGGCCCAGGCATTCTTGTTAGTCGTTGCCATATGTCCGTCCAAGACACCCGATCTGGCCGCGACACCAGCACCGGTACAGATAGTCATCAGGATCTTGACCTTGGGATACATCTTTGCGATATAGCTAGTAACAGCTTGAAGGTTCGGGTTGCGGGCGCCAGCGCCACCAGGAACGATGAGAAGGTCGAGGTCGAGGTCGTCGTCGAACGTGTTGGTTGGTGGAACTATGGGGAAGAAGCTTGAGTTGAACTTGTTCATAGCCACAGGTGCTGTGGTGACTGGATCGAGTGTTTCGGCTATGAGGTGAAGGTTGAGCTTCTGGACGCCTAGCGAGATGAGCTGGAGAGGATCCAGAGGGCCAAAGACGTCCATCATATCGAATGCCTGGAAAAGGACAACCCCAACATTACGGATCCGAGATCCGGTGATGTTGGGAATGACACCAGGAGTTATACATGTTGGTTCGGCCTCACGAATGTATTTGGGATAGGAATCGTCGTGTCTACCGATGGCTGATGCAGATGCTGTAGCGAAAAAGGCGAAGGCCCCGGTGACAACAGAGGTTGAGATCTTCATGCTCAACAAATCTTGCACTTGACAACCAGTTTCAAGGATATTTCGAAAGGAAATAATACCCAAAATAGAGGCAGAATAAGGTGTTCCTGAGATAAAGAGTCGAGAAGAACGAGAACGAATGCATATTATATATAGTGACTATCCAATATCAGCCTTCTTATATAGTACATATACATATACAACAGAAACGACTATAGACATTATCAATTAATCCCTCAATCAACTTCCGACAAGTCCTTAATCCTTCATATCCATCCGTAGGGGATAGTAATCTTCTCAAACCTGCTCGCGACCCGATTCCTTAGTAGGTAGCAACCCGTACAACATCCTGCAAGTCCCCGACTGTATCGAAAAAAGAAAATGAATATCCTCTTTACAGCCAATCATCTTTGAGCTTCCATCACGGTTTAAACAGCCTTGAATCCTTCGTGGATGATCAAGCAATGCCAACCATGACCACCCAGGATAATACCTAACGATAAGAAAGCCTCAGACAAGCTCCACCACGCGAAAACCGGATAAAAAACTAAGTCACAAGTTGCCGAGTCGCATATGCAACGTTTAGCCGTGTATATATTCCTTTTAGGCTCAGGATAACTTGAAGCCCTCAAACTCCAACATTTCCTGAAGTAGCCATAAATCATCAGCACCGTCCTTCGAGTCCCATTCTAGTCCCAGTCCCAGCCTTCTCGTACTGGCATCGCGAGACACTTGAAATTACAAACGCTTAGAGTTCAAACTGGTATCTGTTATATATGTGTATGGTATGTATTTCGTTCGCTACTGCTAAATCTGATTGCTCCTTTCATTCTTGCGTTGATTGCATTGGCAAAATATCCTCTCATCTCGTGGCTTTGAAAAGCCAGTATCTAGCCTAAATTCGTACATCGTTATTACGACTCATATTGGGTATCCTACCGCGCCAACAGAGCAAAACCTGGGCGTCCAGCTTCTTGTTGAAGCCGGCTCGCTGCCAAAAGGGAGACCGTTTCTTCCACAAACGCCGGTACACACCGAGAAATGGCCGCCCATCTCTCTTGGTCCTAACTCGAAAGTATTACCACCCACCGCATGTCTATAAATTTGTACAACACACACCATCCACTAGCTGACTGAGGAGGCTCATGGGCGCTCCTCTAAAGTGGCAATCTGAGCCTCCAAGGCTTTGTTTCCTTTCAGTAGATCCTCCAGCCATTCCGCAGCCATTGCAAGCATGGTACTTTTGCTGAAACCACCGCCGCGAAGTCCAGGAACAAGCTCGCATAGATCGTCGAAGCCCTCCTTGATAAGAGTACGTCGCTTTTGCTCGCTCTTTATGTGATTTTCGCGTTTCTGTTCTTCCGACAGATTTTCTCTCGACAACTTGGCAGTGTTGACCGCCGATTTGCGACGCTTTCCGCCAGAAGCCTCATTGACGACAGGGGAGGTGATCGAGCCTACACGCTCCGCCTTGGGTTTTCGCCTTCGGACAGACTTCGGGGCACCGGCCTCGTCTTGTGTCTCATCATTCGGAGCATCCTTGCTATTTCTACTCTTTCTCCTTTTCCTAGGGGGCGTATTGACCTCTTGCACTTTCGTGAACTCGGATAGTCTGCTATGTGGGAGTTGTGCTTTGGCTTGAAGCGGACTGCTAGGCCGCGTGTTGCCGGCACTTTGACTCTGGGCCAGACAATCGAGCATCCCCAGTTGATCTTTAGATAGAGAATCGCTAGTTTCCTTCTCTGAGCTTGGAGTATAGGTAACTTGGTTGAAATTGGCATCAGAACCCCACTGGTATTCGATGGGCGGTACTCGATGTTGGCGCAATTCATGCGCCCCTGCACTCCAATCTGGATAGTGCTCTTGCTCGCTGGCTGCTACGCTGCGTCGATGTTCTTCACGAAATTCTTCCAGTGGCTGGTGGCGGAGATGGCCCACAGGAGGTCCTATTGATCTTTGAGCTGAAGTATCCACTCCATTGGAATGATGCCGCTGGTTTAGACCATTTTGAATGAGAGTCGCAGCCGCGTTTAGCACATCGTCAGAAGCATGTCGATGCTCGCTCTGGCGTTGTAGATGGACCGGCGGTGGCGGTGGAGGAGGCATCATATTGGATTCCATGGATGTTATACCTTGAAATTCATGGATGCTATGAGAAAGCCCTTGCGATGACGGCTCGCCAAGCGAAGATCCTGGCTGTTGGCCAAACGAAGTACTGGATCCCATAAACTGCGGAGGAAGATCAAACCAATTCTCGCTGAAGTGCAAACCCTCGCCGTAGGACATGTTGTAATGGTCAGCCGTGAAGTCGTCGAAAAAAGTTGAAAGAAATTTGCTGTCATTGTCTGATAAGAGAGGAGCACCAGGGGCGGGCTCGGGCGGATCGGCAATAGGAGGATCTTGATCAGAAGGTATTTGATCTAGTAAAGATTCAGGTCAGCATCTTAGTCTTTGACCCTGGCAGAATACTCAGGCAAGTGATTTACGTACAGCCAAAGGGCCCAAAGGGGTCTGGAGGCGGCTGCGACGAACCCATCCTTGGAGCGTGCTGTACGACGAGCATGGATGCGTCTTCGTTATATAGGGGTTTCCGCTGAGAATACTGGTTTTAAGATTTTGGACCAGCTAATATAATAGTATTGATTGGCGTATTTTGAGTCCCCAGCACCTTCACAGACGAGACAGAAAGCTGTAGAGTTCTTCGTCGAACGTCAAAAGTAGATACAGGTAGAATTGAACCAGTAGCTGTCTAGTACATGGCAGGAAGAGTTCAGGATAGCTGGCGGTATTTCGATTTGCTGCGCTTGAAGCATAAAGGAGCCACTCGCGACACGGGCTGTGGGAGCGTTAGAGATCGAATCGTCGGAATGTGAGGACAGGCAGATCGAAATGCTGATGTTGACGAAAGAATGGTTCGTGGGTGTTTATAGATTTTAGGTGAACGCATATATCAAACGCACACTCCCGTTGCATGTGCTTTATATAAACGTCGAACAACTGTAGAGATGATTAAGCTGACTCGATAGATAAGTAGGAATATTGTCGTTTAGGGCATGTCGAGGTTGAAGCTGAAGAAAAGTCGTCGGACTGTATGATTGCAGAGCTGTGTGGTTTTACTCAAAAGACGGAAGTGAACAAGAGCGACAGGGGACCAAGACAACAAGTGAGTTTGAACGGAAAGTGCATGTGGTAAAAGACGTGCATCAATGTGTCACATCACACCCGCGTCCTAGATGAAGGAGGACAGAGAAGGAGCAGCTAGGGCCCGGCCTCTTCTGCTCGGACCTTCATAGGACAATAGTTGCAATTTTGGGCTGGAAAGGTTCGGAAATACCTTGTAAAAAAGGTCAAATGGCAAGTAGTGACCGAGAAGAGGATGGGAGGGTTGGGAAGGAGGGTGGAGTGGTGGTGTTTAACTACCTGGGTAATGTACAGTAGTAGTCTAGGTAGGCAAGTATGCAGGTAGGCACGGCACGGCGAGGTAGGTAAAGTGATTTAGTTAGGCGCAGACGGTGTTGGTGTTGGAGATGGTGAGTGGGGAGTCCACCGTGACTGCCCTGCCCGCGTGTATGTAGGTAACGGCGCGGAAGGTGGAAGCCGCGGGCGTGTAACCACTACTTGGGGGTAAAGTAGTCAAGTTTTTGGGGAAGCACATTGCAAGACGACAGTTGAACGGTAATTGGACCCGTTGACCTCGTCTGAGCAGCTTCTCGACCATCCCAGCCATGTGGGGTTGCCTCGGAACTTTGCACCCGCCTCTTCTCCAAGTATCGTATACCTTGATCTGGTGTGCTTTATTTCTGCGTCCCCATGCTCACCTCCCTGCTGGATCACTGTGTCACCTGCACCTTTCATCGACGTCGACCAAAGTTTTGAGCCTTTAAAAACCTTGATTCTAAAGGCAGATCGGAGAATATATCATGGGTACTACTGTGAGGCTTCAAGTTCTACTGAAAGGATAAAAAAGGCACACCTTCCCTCGTCTTGTTCAACAATCAATCCACCAGCAAGACTCACCAACACATTCGTCGCTCCCCGAGGCTCCCGGTACAGGGTCGTTCTTGTTATGACGTATCTCTATATCCATAATCTGCCACCCCAACTGCAGCATATGCATCTATGGGACTATCACATGCTTCGATTTCGACCTCAGATTTCCCAACAGCTCTATTCTGCGACCCAGTTGACGACGCCTCAGCTTCAGCTGCCACTTAATCGCCCAGCCAAGCCTCGAAGGACAGACAGTGATCCGAGTTTTGATTGGCTTTGTCTCTGCATTTTTCGCCCACTGGGAGGGTCGAGGATCTAGTCATCTTGGCGTAGTATCCAGCAGACTGACTGCAGATTATGTTATGTTGCTGGTCACTTGACTCATTAACTTACAGTCTTCTATCTAATCAGCGATATCATGAGGCTGAACTGAACCAACAAGATTTTATTATCTGAATCAGCATAGCGTCAAGCATATGCGCCCATGTCGCCCTTGTCCCACCAAAACCCGACGAGCGCGACCTTATTTGATTGACTTTGCTATTACTCTGTACAACCTTTCTGGTTTTTTTATTTTTTAAACCTTGACTCGTGACCACGACCGACCCTTGCGACAAGTTATAACACTACTAAGTTATGCAATATTCAGGTATAAGTCAAACAGGGGCCAAAACAGCCCAAGAGAAAGACCTTCTGAGAAAGGAATGATGTCGACTGAAATCATGCTTCAAGGGGAGATCAGGTCAGGAAGAAAAGCCGAAACATGTTCGAGGTCCGAAATTTGGCGTGGGTCTTCCCTGCCGCAGGTCGTTTTCGAGAACATTTCATTCCATGTGCGAATGTGTATCAATAATTACTCTAGCCTGATGCAGATAGATGTTGGTCATGTCCTGAATGGAAAAGGGTTATGTGTCTATAGTGTTAAATTTCGTTATCTAACAGGAGACGCTGGCCTGATGAATACTACGCACCCTTTCCCCAAGTTTCGTTGATACTTTCATGATATTCCAAGTTCAAGCAAAAAGTCTTGCTTGCTTGTTGGTCTGTGATACTATCGTAAGATTTTCCAGCTCGGTCTCATAGAGTAAAATTTACGTACCAGACCCATATTGTGTACCTGTTTTCATCCTAATGAGGAAGCTGCATCAGGCATCCCTGTACCCCAGAATTACACACAGCCGCCCTGGAGCTCAGGTAGCGGGACCCTGTCGACCACATGCAAAATATGCCTATGCCTGTACCTGTACCTGAAAACGTTGGTTAGTGATAACCTCACTCACTCACTCACTCAGCTTAACTTAACTTAATCTTACCTACGAGTATCCGTCTTTGGCCTTGTAACTTGATTCTCCTCGACCGTTAACGGTGACAACATTGCATGACAGAAACTTCAATCGGATCCCACACCTAGATAGACAGTCCCAAACCAAACGGTCCTCTGCTCTGATTTGAGATGAACCCCTGAACTGCCGTCATCGTCATCATCAGCACCAACATCATCAACCCCTCCAATTCGGACGTTATCCGCACAATTCTCCTGAGCTTATTTCCTCATTGTGCATTTGCTAGACCGTTTCATACTTCAGCCCATTTCGGAGTTGTTACTCAAAGAATATCGTTACCCAGGTGAGTGTACGGTAGTTCTCTGATTACACCCTCCCAGAGGTTTGCGGCTCAATCGCCGAACAAAGTAACTGCGCATGTTACGTTTCCTGCAGACCTGTCAGGGAAGAGCCGTCGACTATTTCACGCCCTATGCTCTCCACGAATATGAAGTAGATGCATTTTCACGCGCAACATCTTGAATATCAAACCGAGGCTCAAGTGAGAGCTCGGCGAGGCAACTTGAAGTCTCCACACACAACATCAAAGAATGAGCTACCATATCAACTCCTTGTTGTTCATCTTATTAAAACAGCCTCAACTATCCTTCATCGTCCTTGTCATTAAGGTCTAGCATCCAGTCTGCGGAACAAACTGTCAGTGCATCAGATAGTGGCAATGCCACCGGCTCTGGACCTTTCACCTCCCTCTTTCGATTTCCTTTACACCATCTTTACTATATTTTTATCCTACTTGACAGGGGTAGACCAGTTACTGACCGGTCAGAAGTAGAGCACATACTGTATCCCCGCGAAGAATTTCGCCGATACCCACCTCCGAGTGCCAATTACCCTCGTCTCCGGCAGCAGGTGCTGTAGCCCTGCGTAGGATCTTCATTTATGCCGGAGCATTATGCCTGCACCTGATCTACGGCCTACCCGTAAAGGCCCCCTGGGGCTCGATTCTGTCCCCGAGATCCTCCGCCCGTTGATGCGGGCCTATCTTTTGGGCTATGCATCTGCCGTGGCGCCCCGGCTCTTGACATTGGTGTTGCAGCATATTGCCAAGAGAAGACGAAAAGCAGCCAACCAACTCTCTCTGGACCTTGATGATAGCTCGTTCTTCAAGTCTGCAATACGCATAGTGAAGACCGGGTTCAATCCACAGCGATTTCCAACTTTCTGTGCCATTTTGGCTGGTGGCACTACTCTCTTGCAGGTAAGTGAACCAAATTCTCATGAGTCCTTGCGTCTAGTTTGCTGGAAGTGGCGTCCATCGCGCTTCCGTTGTTGTATTTTCATGCTTGGCTGCCAAGAATCGCCGAAGGAATGATATGGCATTGGCACTAGACCGAAGCTAATACGTTACAAGGAACCCTTGAAGAGTATTCTAGAGAAAACTGCCAAAGGTCTCAGTGAGGCAGATCGTTTGAGGCACGTACAGCCTCATCCCAGCAAAAGACTGATATCCATTACTAACTCGTTCTTCTCAGACTGGCGAGATGGCTAGCTACGTTCCTTGCTGCATGGTTTGGTCTACGTCTTCTGCACTCATACGAGGGCCGAGCATACACAGAAACAGTGCCGCCGAAGGAGGGATCGCCCCCTGATGCGGAACCTCAAACTGTCAGGTTCGCTGGCCGAACAATGGATCTAACCCTGTTTGCTATTACTCGAGCCCTCGATGTTGTTGTTGGCGATATTTGGGCAAGGCACAAGGCCCGGCGCTTGGCCTCCAATAAGTGGACAAAGGTACTGCATGCACTTCTTCTGGTTACCACCCATGTAGATTTGCTAACATTACTGATAGACCGAACGATTCGTTTCCAGATTCGTTGACCCCCTGGCCTTTGCTGCCTCCTCAGGCCTTGTGATGTGGGCTTGGTTCTATCATCCAAAGAGGCTTCCACGGAGCTACAACAAATGGATCACGTCGGCGGCCTCCGTGGATCTGCGTCTCATTGAGGCCCTTCGACGTTGTCACACAGGCGAATTTCAGTATGGTAAGGAGACGGGACAGGCACATCTTCTTCAGGGAATGTGCGTTGACTATGAATGGCCTCTTGCCTGGGGAGATCCCGCCGTTGTCGTGCCCATTCCGTGTCAAATGGTTCATATGTCAAGCGGACCTTCATGCGAATACCACGCCCTAATTCGTTTCGGTCGAGCATGGAAGTGGTCAATGACCACATACTTACCCCTGACACTTGCACTCGCTCTACGTAACCCGTCCCGCAAAGCTCTGCGTCGGGCCATTGTCTCGTCTTGCCGTTCATCTAGTTTTCTCGCAACTTTCATCACCCTTTTCTACTATGGCGTCTGCCTCAGCCGCACACGCATCGGACCCCGGCTCCCTGGCGGCACCACTATTGAGCGTCGCCAGCACATGGACAGTGGAATTTGTGTCGGCACCGGCTGTTTTCTTTGTGGTTGGAGCATTTTGATTGAGACAGAAAGCCGGAGGAAGGATATCGCATTGTTTGTGGCCCCGCGAGCCCTGGCTACGATCCTACCTCGACGATATTCGTTGGACAAGGAGTGGCGAGAGAGACTGGTGTTTGCGATCAGCACAGCGATCGTATTTACCTGCGTTTCAGAAAATCCTGACCGAGTAAGAGGTGTTTTTGGAAAGATGCTCAAAATGGTCCTCAGCGCATAGGAATAGTGAACAGGTGATGGGCCAAGCCCTCCCGATATTTGATCTGCGGTCCTGCGGCTTTCTCTTAATGTTGTTATTCTCGGCATATCCAATGTACGACAGGACCACGCTTTAGATATCGTACGAAATGATAATGCATAATCAACTTCACACGAACGTCACACGATATCTGCTCTCATTGTAAAGTTGTAACTCAATTGTCTGTATTAATACTCCATCCAACCTGTCTGTTATCCCTTGAACCAAGCAACTGCTCCAAGCACGAAGATGCATGCCAACATGTCACTTCTCACGGTTGTGAAGATTCGTCCATAGCGCATCACGATTTCAATATAACCCTTGGCAGGCTGTGGTAGAAACTGTATCACAGTGCCCACAATACCAGCAGGAGGGCTACCTCTCCTGTCGAGGAAGAACCTGGTTGTAAGGAGGAGGGTCTCAGCAGTCGCAAACGTCCAGAAGAATAGCTTTTTGCGATGCTCAAGCTCCGTCTCCATCTCGGGCTCAGCGGCTGCAATAAGGGGATCCGCAGGTGTTGTGCCAGCAAGAGCGGCACGCTCACGTTCGATCTTGCTACCCGTAAAGGGGGTGAGAAGGACAATGTAGAAGCCGAGACCCAGAGCAACAATGGCGTGGAGAAGCCGCCAAAGGTTTGTAGAAGCACTGTTGCGCACGGCGGTTTGAGGTACGGGTGGTCCTTGACCGGGTGCTGCACCGGGCATGCCAGGAAAAGGTGGCATGGATCCCGCAGGAAGGCCTGCACCGGCCATGAGCTGAGACATCATCTTCATCATGGGATCTTCGTCAACGCCACCGGGAGCAGGGCTGGCGGTGCCGCTGCCATTGCCACGCTCGAAACCAAGCATCATCTGTCGCAACTGGTCTTCTGAGATATTGGGCTCTGGAGTTTCGGGGGCACTCATGCGTGAAGCGGCAGTGCGCTTGGTCTCGTAGTAGTGTTCTGAGATGTCAACTTCGTCGGGGTCCGCATGCTGAGCGGTCGAAGATGCTACGGATGCTGAGGCAGCGGGAGCTGGTGTGGGAGTGTCAGTCGCTGTGGTAGTTGCGATGGCAGGTTCGGGCTCTATAGGATCTTGTTAGCATCTGGCAGTCTCAAGAGTATGAGAGCACGGATATTATTACCTCCTGGAATCCGACCCCCTAAGCCAGTGATCTTGTCGAGTCTTGCAGAGCCTCCAGCTTTGAGCTTTGCTTCGCGGCGTTCCTTTCGGAGACGGGCCTGCTCGGCAGCTCGCTGAGCAGCAGCATCCTCTGGACTTTGTGTTGTCTCTGTCATGGCTTGATAATTTTCTGGTGACGAGGTGTATTAAAAGGATGGAAGTTAACTGGTGTCTTGACGATGAAGTGGTGCTTTCACCCAAAGTGGAGTGCAGCGGGAGCATTGAGTTGGCGGGACCGATTTGACAGCTGGCCATGATGTAGGGCCAACCTGTAAAACTTACCCTATATCATCTAGCAAAAGCGACTGACAGCGTCATTAAAGAGTCTATATCATGAACACCATTGTATTGTCTTTACATTTCGTACTATATTATTTAGATGAAATTCCCTTTTTCGTTGTATTTGTTCAAGTCACATTGCGAAAAGGATAATTGATAGCCACTCACCAACAATATAGTAATTCGAGGCAGCGAGCGAGACGTAGTGTCAAAATCCAAACAGAAATGTCGTGATCCTTCGAGCATCCGTCTGAGAATCCCATATTAAATGGACTTTAATAACGCTTGAGGGATTGCGCCAACTCAAAAATCACCATAATCGTTAGATGATTCCAAAACATCCAAAGTCTAACCAACTGCAGCAAGAAGCACGAACTGTGAACAAGCAGGATCGCGACAATTGCTGAGTTAGAAAGGTAGCGTCCTGTTTATTCTAATTGATTTACACTGAATGATTCATCTCAAGGCAATACTGTAGAAAACACATAACAACGTTGGCATATACCTTTTCTAATCTACCAAACGTTCAGCGTGGGTGTCATCGTGAATATCATTCCCAATCATGCACCATTCGCTAAACTATTCAACAACCACAGCCCGTCATGCACGTTCCATAGGCAAAGTGCAAATCATGCTGTATTATAAAACTCTGCTCATGGCGTAGCCTTGCTCATGCTAACCAGTCGCTTGACACCAACCTGGAGTCGAATTAGTTAAACAATTGAGTCGTTGTGGTTAGGGGAACTTACCATCCAGTTGCCACACTCCTCAGTCTTATCTCGCTGGACCTCAACCTGCAGCTTGTGCGCACCGTCGTAGTTCTTGGCCTCAAGAGCATTGGCGAGCTCAGTCAATTGCTCAATTGTGTCAGGCTTAACGAGCTCCTCATTGTTGAGGTGGTCAAAGAGCAAGCCAAGTCGCTTCTGTGTATCCTTGACCTGAGGCGCAAATGTTGCAGGAGCCTTAGAAGCGACACGCTGCATATCTTGGTTCAGGATGTCTACCAAGCGTTGAGCGTTGGGAGGGATATGTGATCGGTCACCGGCAGGATGTCTCGCCTTGGGGGGCGCTGACGCCTGGGGAGGAGGAGTTGGCCTGGGAGATGCAGTACCAGCAGGTCCTCCAGCAGGCCCAGGTCGGTTCATAGGAGGTGGCCCAGTTGGCGGTGCAGACGGTTGGCTAGGAGGAGCACCGTATGGCGAGGGAGCATACTGGCCGGGAGTTGACTGCTGAGGTGGGGCGCCGAATGAACCGGCTGGGGGAGGACGGCTGGCCGCTCCAGGAGGTGGCACAGATCCTGGGGGCTGACTGAACTGTTGCTGTGGCTGAGCTGAAGGAGTGGGAGCATATCGGTTGGAGGGAGGTGCCGCAGCGGGAGGGGCATTGTACGGCGATGCAGTCCGTGGGAGAGCGTTTGGCATTGGCGAAGGGATTACGCCAGCAGCAGGAGGAGGAGGTGCGTAAGGGTTGTGACCACTGGCAGCTGGAGGTGGAGGAGCCTGGAAGTTCTGGGGAGGAGCTGCTAGGGGAGACTGAACTCGAGGGGGCGCGGATCCCTTGGGAGGAGGAGGAGGAGGGGGAGT
>JAAVUI010000335.1:0-62493 GCA_014899075.1 Fusarium goolgardi
CCCCCCCCCTCCATCAATGATCAACATGGCAATGTATCCGACCATGTTCGAAGTACGTCCCCGCTTATTGAAACAATTGCGCTGGAAGCCAAATGATAAATGCATGATATTGGGATTGGATTACAAGGGTAGTAAGCTAGCAGCTCATTGACGAGATATATATACTCTGTTTATCGCCCTCGGACAAGTTTCCACTTTCTACCGACCTATGTTATCTGTCCCAAATTATACCGAAACACCATGACTTCCACCAAGACGCTCTGTCTTGGATACGATGGAGTTCACCCTTTCTCCAAGGTGGAGATTAAGGACCGCTCTTCAGTCCAAGAGCTCCTTCGCACTGTTCTCGATCCTTTAGGACCCTTTTTCTCACCTGAAAAGGCTCGTGTCAAGTGTCCAGGTGCAACAGCAGTCCGCTTCGACCAAACTGCCTCCGAGGTTGAAGGCATATGCCGTCCACTTTGGGGCCTGGCTGCTTTGCTGGCAGGTGGCGGTGATTATGATGGCAAGGAATGGTGGATTCAGGGCATCAAGTCAGGAACCGACCCAGAGAGCCCCGAATATTGGGGATACCCTCAAGACAATGATCAGAGAATGGTTGAGATGTGCCCTCTCGGTAAGAACCTATGATAAACACTCAAGATTGGCCCAAGTCTGACCGGGTATCCTAGGTTGGGCGTTGGCTGTGGCCCCGGACTTCTGGACTAGTTTGTCCGACAAGGAGAAGGGCAATGTTGAGGCTTGGCTTGGAAATTCCATTAATGAGAAGAAGTCAGTCATCAGTACTACGAAGGCCCTCTACCAGCTAACCGCAGTTTTAGCATGCCCAACACCAACTGGCTTTGGTTCCGAGTTTTTGCCAACCTTGGCCTGAAGAAAAATGGTGGCAAATTCTCTCAAGAGAGACTCGATAGCGACATTGAACATCTCGAGACCTTTTATCGTGGAGGAGGCTGGTCGAATGATGGGCCGGAAGGAATTCACCGTAAGGACGACATGGAACGTTGCAGCGGCTTTAACTTACACAGACAGAAATGGACTACTACTCTTCGAGCTTTGCGATTCAGCTACTACAGCTCCTATACGCCAAGTTGGCAGGATATGAAGACCCGAAGCGCGCTGAAGAATTCAAGAGACGCGCGCAGCAGGTTGCTCTGGATCTGATTCATTACTTCGACGATGAAGGTAGGGCCATTCCCTATGGCCGAAGTGTAGGCTACCGCTTCGCTATGGTCTCCTTCTGGGGAGCCCTAGCTCATGCTGATGTTGAGTTGCCTGCACCTTTGACCTGGGGCATGGTTAAAGGAGTCGTTTTCAGACATTTACGCTGGTGGCAGACTCAGAATGATATCTGGACATCAAGCGGAACGCTATCGATTGGGTACTCGTACCCAAACATGTATGTAAGTAATGACTACTTTCCATTCCCCGAGTCCGATTTTACTAACACAAGTCAGATGGCGGAGAACTATAACAGTCCAGGAAGCCCGGTAAGATGGGTACTGGTAATAAGAGGAAACAATTTGTCTGACCTTGATCATAGTATTGGGCCTGCCTCGCGTTCATGTGTCTGGCCACACCAGAAGACCACCCCTTCTGGACATCCGAGGAAGAATCCGCAAGTGGTGTGATCCCAAGAGTTAAAGCCCTAAATCAACCGGGTCACATTATGAGGTGGGGAGCCCATTATATATAATTTGGCATGCGTTAGTACTGACATCAGTCTAGCTACCTCGGCGGCCACTGCATGCTACTCTCATCAGGACAGGCCTGCAGCTACCCAATGAAAGGAACGCATGCCAAGTATGGTGGATTCGCTTACAGCAGTGCCTACGGATACTCAGTACCCCCTGGACTCTTTTCTCTGGAGCAATATGCACTGGCATCGCAGCTTGGTCTGTCGGATGATGGGGGCGAGTACTGGAAAACTCGAAGACTCTGCGAGTACGCGGGGATTGAAGACCGTGAAGGCACCCCTGTCCTCGTCTCGGTCTGGAAGCCGTTTCCAGACGTCACAATCCGCACCATTCTGGTTCCTCCTGTGGAGACGACCCCAAACTGGCACCTTCGAGTTCACCATATTAAGAGCGCTCGCGAAGTCATGACAGCAGACGGCTCATTTGCCATTTGCAATGTCAACACGACTGACGGACGATACCTAGGTCCTTATGACAGAGAGAGACATGAAGGAACATCACCCAAGATCATTGGGAATTACGACTTGGATACCCCCGACGGCTGGACAAGTGGAAGGTTGGGGGCTTTTGCAGTGTCCAAGGGCGCTGTAGGAATCAAAGCTTTGGAACCGACCCAAGGTCGCCAAGCCATGTTGGTCAACGCAGACCCAAACTCGAATCTCATCGAGAGCCGGAGCACAATTCCAACTTTACAACATACAATCAAAGCTGGTGAGTCGGTATGGTACGTGTCTGCTATATATGCCAAGCCCTCGGGGGTTGGGGTGAGCCAAGAAAGCTATCTCGATGGATGGGACAAAACCCCAGACGTGCCAAGTTGGCTAGAGAGGGAGATGGGTGCTTAACCCCAAATACCAGAAGTAAGCTCGTTGAATGGCCGGAAATGAGATGGATGGCACGGAAACCAAAGATTCCATCAATCAAATCATTGACCGATCTTCTCCTCACTCAAGGTCGTCTCTCCACCTTTAGTCTGCTCTGTGCCTAATCATTCCTTGCGGGGATGGTCTGCTGTATTGTCCCGACCCTTGGCATAGGTCGATCTCCGTTCATGGTGGGTGGGTGTCCAGCGGCGGCCGTCAGAAGAAGCGGGCTATTGAGGCTGAAGTGATCACGCTTTCTTCCCATTCGGTACGATAACCTTAAAAAAAGGCTCCGCATTTGTTTAAAGCTCCAGACACCTGTGAGATCACCAGCCGGAGAGACTAATTTCCACCTATCACAGAGCAGAGAGTTTCGCAGCCTCTTACCACGATTCCATGGTGCATGTCACCATAGTCAATCGGCATAGGGAGCTCCTAGGTGGAGCGTCTCTCCACAACCCCAGGTTCCACGCGGTAGCCACCTCCCCGCATATTAGCAGGAATCATCCCAAGGATGGTTGTTTCTGAGTAGCCGAGAAGCATCGTGGAGGGATCTCTTGTGCCCCCAAAGTTCATCTCAATATCAGCCTGGGCATTCTGTTAGCTGGGGATACACCTCTTCCCCGCGCTTGATGGCGTAGCTAATTTCGACGACACGAGCAAATCGATTCGTGGACAATCTTGTCCGCTTTCCAGCGTTCATACGAGGGCAACTTTTCGCGCTAGTAGATATACGATGGTTTTGAGGGTTTGGTCTTGGGCCTGATGTTCAAATTCACAAGTCACTACGAGCGAATATTTTCGAAGATTGGCCGAGCAAAAGGTCCAGCGTGGTCCGTTGTCGCGTATCATTACCGTTGATCTGGTTGCATAAAGATATCCGGCAAAGAATAAATTCGTTTCAGCATGCATCTGGGTTCCCTGTGCCTCTACGGTGCGGATGACATCCGATCCTACCAAAGAGTCTGTGTAATTGACAAGGGAGTTCATAATACACCAGCAGACCAGAAGCCGGTGCGCTCGATGTTGGGGGTGACAGTCCGGTTGATGCAACCCCATGCGTAGCTGTTACTGGTCCTTGGATGATCAATTTGGGAATGGTGGTCGGGGGGAGCTCGACAACTGGACTTAGGCCGGTTGATCATTTAATATCCTGCGAGATCCCCTCGAGATTCAGAATTTCTCACCAGAGATCACACCTCTTTCAATGATTCGGTGTCTTGAGTCTTATAGTAATTATTTGTTTATCTGATTGCTCCACGTCTTGGTTCGATCCATAATCCGGGGAAACAAGCTTAAATTTAAAGCGTCCCCTATCTTTTTCTTAGCTCGGAAGTACATCCCAACTTCACTTCCTCGGCTGTTGCCACTCGCCCACCACCCACGAGTCGACTTCCAGTACCGCAATCATGGGTATTGCGGGTATCCTCAAGAAGGTCGTTCGAAATGACGCGATGAAGACTGACCCCGAAGAGATCTACAACTGGCGCGTTTTTGCTGTCGTTGCAGGTTCATGCTTCGGAGGTATGCTATTCGGTTGGGACACTGGAGCTATTGGCGGTGTTCTTGCCATGAAGGCCACTCAGGAGCGCTTCAACTACACTCCTGAGGCCAAGGTCACCCTCGATCAAAACATCGTTTCAACTCTCCAGGCCGGTTGCTTTGCTGCTTGTTTCTTCACCTCGTATTTCACTGAAAAGTATGGTCGACGCTGGTGTCTTATTGGAACCGGCACAGTCACAACTATCGGTGTTGTTCTCCAGGCCGCCTCTACCGCTCAAGGATCTCTCCCCATCATGTACGTCGGACGCTTTGTCGCCGGTCTGGGTGTTGGAGCTGCTTCGTCTTTGGTTCCCTTGTATGTATCTGAGTGCGCGCCTCGAGCCATTCGTGGTGGCTTGACCTGTAAGTGCTTCGTCGCTATGATCAATGACAACCCATTGCTAACCCGTGGTAGCCTTTTACCAGCTGTTTATTGTTACCGGTGTCATGCTTTCTTTTTGGTATGGCTACACTTTGGCCGGTCTATCGAATCTAGCTAACAGGACGCCAGGATCAACTATGGTGCTCTCCTCCACTTCAGTGCTCCTACTGTCTATGCTCTGCCTCTTGCTCTCCAGGCTCTCCCCGCTGTGTTAGTAGCCACGCTATCGTTTCCGAGACTATAAAGACTAATGAGGTCATAGGCTTTTGATTGCTTGCATGTTTGCTGCACCTGAAAGGTCAGTAGCCCGCGCACAATTTAATAAAACCTAGCTTTGCTAACAGTCATCAGCCCTCGATGGTGTGCTCGCAAGGATGACTGGGAACGTGCCAAATCTATCTTGATCGGACTTCGACAGTAAGCACTCACGACTGACTAGGGAGAACCGCTGAATAACAGTCGTGGCGCTATAGGCTCCCCGAGGACCACCCATATGTCCAGACCGAACTACAGGAAATGTCTGCGCAGCTTGAGGCTGAGAAGCGACTCACAGGCAACGCCTCTGCCAGCACTCTCTGGAAAGAGCTCGTAACCGTCCCCGGCAACCGAAAGCGAGCTATCATCTCTGTTTTGCTCATGGTGTGTCAGCAAATGACAGGTGAGTACCCTTTAAATCTTGTGTCTTTTTTTCTCTGGCTAATCGACAATAGGTGTCAACGCTGTCAACTACTACGCTCCTCAAATCTTCCAATCTCTCGGTATGACCGGCACTACCGTCTCGCTCTTCGCTACTGGTGTCTACGGTATCGTCAAGGTTGCTGGATGTGCTGCCTTCCTCATCTTTTGTGCCGATTCCCTAGGTCGACGCCGCAGTCTCTTGTGGACAAGTGCTGCACAGTTCCTCGCCATGTACATCATCGGTATCTACGGTCGTGTTGAGCCCCCTGTTGCTGGCGCAGGCATCTCTGCTTTCGGATATGTTGCCATCGTCTGCATTTACCTTTGGGCTGCTTTCTTCCAATTCGGTTGGGGACCCTGCTGCTGGATTCTCGTGTCCGAAATTCCTACTGCCCGTCTCCGAGCTCTCAACGTCGCCATCGCTGCTGCTACCCAGTGGCTCTTCAACTTTATCGTTGCCCGAACTGTGCTCACCATGCAGAAGACTATGGGACCTGCCGGTTACGTAAGTGCTCACATCCAATTTATGATGACTATCAGATAGCTAATAACAACCGAACAGGGTATGTTTTTCATGTTTGGCACTTTTGATCTTCTTATGGGTATCTTTGTGTGGTTCTTCGTGCCTGAGACCAAGGGTCTCAGCTTGGAGCAGATGGACGAGCTCTTTGGTGTCGCTGACATTCAGGGCAAGCTTGACGCTGAGGGCCCCGAGGGAGCCCGCACCCCTAGCATCCGTGAGGAGGTGGCCCATATCAAGAGCAACAAGAGCTAAGCGTGCTATGTTGATGCTAAAGGCGAGATGAACTTTCACCGGAGCGACGTTTCTATTGACATGTAATGAGGAAGAAGAATGGATTACTTGCAGACAACCAAGTACTAGGATATAACTATAGTATGAAGCGTGGATATCTGTGGCTAGTTAGGATGATAACTGAAATATGAATCATCATGAGCAGAAACCCATTGGTGGTATTTCGATGTCAAAGTGAAAGTCAGTAAGTATCTGTTGAGCATCTACCCCTTCTACCTGTTACAGTTGGTATAGAAATGGTTGTGCTAAGTTTAGAGAAATGTGTCTATGTGAAGACTGCAACATCCAAGCGAATTGATACCATAGATACTCAAGATTGGTCCATCAATTGCATGACAACGTCAGTTCACTACGATCGGCCGTGGCTCCAGTCTGAGGGTAGCATTCCGTGCAATAAAACAACCAACAGCTTGTAGGGATCAGGTTGTTTATACACTGACTCGGCAGTCTGCCTATTGTAAGTCGAAGGCCGTTGGTTGTAGTTTTAAGCGCTCTTCCCCCCGCGCTTCGAAACCTCTTCTTTCGCTCTTCCACAACCTCTTCTCATGTCAAAATAAGTTTTTACTTCTCAAAATCGTTTTCTTCTTCTTCACAGACAGCATCAATAGAGGTGCTGCCTCCAGAAGTCTTACTTCTGATCGTCATAAGCCTTCCTGGCCTTGACACGCTTTGGAATTTGCTGAGGGCATCCCCCAACGTCTGGCGTCTCTTCAACGAGAATGCCCTTTCAATTATCGAAAACATTATGTCTGGTCGCAACGCGATACTCCCACCTGTGGTTGCAGAAGTGGTACGTGCCGTTATACTTGCACGCTCAAAGGCACTCCCTTTTCGGAACCTCCATGAGTTCCAGCGCCGATTCTTATTTAGGTTATTTCCCTGTTTCCATCGTTCGGTCAAAGCAAGGATAACCTGATCAATATTGAACCTGAAGTTTTGTCAGCTGCAGCACCATCTGTGTCGGTTCTTCGGTTTACAGTTGCGACAGCTTACCAGATCTCGGCCCTTTCGCAAGCATGCTTGTCGTCTTGAACGACTGAGAGACCCCAGCTTCAGGACGATACACTGCCTCGACCCCAATCTCAATTATACTCATCCTTATGGGTCTGGAGGCAAATATGTCCCAGCGTGGGATAGTGTTTTTGAAGGTAGCACGCCTGCCAAGGTGGTAGATGCTGGACAGCCAAACTGGGTAGAGGAGATGCGTGCTGTCCGCGCTCCATGGATCATTCAGCTTGTAGGGGAAGTGCAGTGCCATATCGATACTTTGGACTGGCCAAACGGAGATGTCGACAAGTTAAAAGATATGAACCCGGCTGACATGATCGATCAAAATCATCTCCCTGAACCTCTTCAAAAGTCTGAAGAGGTTAAGTCTCCGATGCACTACATTGCTACCCTTGGGAAGGCCAGGCAAGATACGTACTACCGACTTCCCCCGCCACCACCATTTGTGAGATTGATCACGGCGTCACCCAACCGAAATGAGCGTTTCGACAGGTTTCTCCGGTATGGCCGGGATGGAACACCAGTCACGTTTCGATATCCCACCAACGACTACTTCTGGGGTCGGACTGAACAGGCCCTGAAGCAGGAAGCTCCTGGAATGCTAATCTACAGACAACTCAACAAACCCTGGGCTCCCAGATTCAATACATCACCAATAGAAGGAGTAAAGTTCGATTCATTCCGCCGGCTCGGTTTCACATTCTGGGATATGTGGAGGATGCACCTTTTGGGTATGCACAGAGGTTTGGATGACCATGGCGCGCCTTCGGATTCGTTTTATGTGTTTGTTTGGGAAAGTATCCTACCTAGTTATGAAGTTGAACGCCTGAAGGTTGAGTTGCGGGGAAAATGGCGTACCAAGTTACAGACATTGAGTTAAATCAGCAACGGATTATGGAGGAGGACCAGGAGCATGAGGAAACACGCTGAAGTATTCATGATAAGTAGTATTGCATCTTGAACTGTGCAAGGGAGACTAATACCACATGCCATCAAGTCTGTACTATAAAGCCCTGCGCTACTGTTTGGAACACATATCTTGGCTGCGTCTGCACAGCATCTCGTGTAACAGACTACTGGGTATCATGTCATCTTCCTCCCGAGGTCATCATCAGCTGCTTCTCGAATGCGACTGCAACAGCAACAGAGGTTCCCTGTCCGTTCATCACAATTGATCACAAGAACGATCTGTCCGGCGACGATAGCGACGTCTTTGGCGACTTGGACAAGACCTTGAGGGCGACGTTTTCCGCTACCGTCATCGTTAGCCGAACAGCGTACCCTGTCAATGACGGCTATGTAAGTGTTGGAAAAAACTGCGTATCCCATCTCCGATGTCGTTTCAGCAACCAAGACCAAAATGCGAGGAACTTCGGCTATTGTTCTCCCGTCCCAAGTCGGCACGACCATTTCTGCCACAAATAAAGATCTTCCAGTCGGCACTACTTCATACCCGAAAGCTACGACAATGGTGAGCGAGTGAACATCAACGACATCTGAGGAACCGTCACCGACTTCGATAGCATATCCAACCAGCACGCTCATCAACCAAGAGGACTGCGAGGGCTACTGCTTCGATAAGCGGTCTGGCTATGTAGAGTTCACCTAGGAGGACACACGACGCGTCGCCAAGTCATTCTGTGACTCTAGTTATACTCTTGATCCCAACGACGATTTTGGCTAGAAGATGGCTACAAAGTAGGTACATACGCAACTTCCCGTTAATCCTCTTGGAAAGGTCACTAATAACAACACGACAGTTCAGTTTGTGCTGTGGAGTTGGTTGTGCTTGTGCGATTGATAAAGCTTCATGATTATCTGCCAGTATGAGATCGGACCGAAAGGACAAGACTCTCCGGTGAGACATGGATTGATTGATTGATTGATTGATTGATTGATTGATCCAAGTGCGAGATTAGATGATGGGAACTTTAAGACAAGAGAAGAGAATACTAGTAAAAATAATACGAATACATGGCACAGGAACTAATAGAGGTACAGAGAGAGTACATACCAAAGGATGGGAATGAGATTGGAGAAAGCAAAAAGACCCTGCCATGGGATGCCTGTCCCTCAAAAGAACAAGAATCAACGGTCACTACCGAATAGCCAACCAAAAAGGTCCCAAGTTGCGAAAGCCCCTCTTGTGGAATGCAGGCCCGGAGTTCTAGGCCCTCTTGGCACTAAACCTTCTGTGTCGTCGGGCTTCAACGGGTTAATCTAGTGGCTCCTATTCGTGGAGAACTCTGAAGAACGGGCAACAATAGTCGACGATAGCGGGCTGTCTTTCAGGCCACTGGCTGACTTGACTTGACTGCCGACAGTAGCGTCGTCCCTTGATGCATTATTGCGTTGCAGGATCGGCATTTCATACTCGACGGTAGATCCCTGTTTTACTGTAGTAGGTATCATTCGTTACCTTGATGAATTATCCGACCGCAATTGACCCCTCCCTCCCAAGACTTATTATTAGTTTGCGAGCTCTTAGTCTTTTGGTACGTGTCATGAGGATCTCGATAAGACAAGGAAAAAGGGATCGTGACCGTTTCTTCAACGTCGTCATTAAACCATGTCGAACCACTAAACCCTAGTGGGCCACGTTGACAAGGGACCCCCCATGGAAGTTAATGGTTTGAAGGTTTAACATGGCATTTCATCGTTTCACATTTCTGAGCGACTATGATCGAAGAAGCAAGGGTATATAGGATGACGAGGGGACGACTTTTAATTGCCCAAGTGTTGGTGATGCCCTAAAGATATTTTGATAGGCAGGTAGCGAATCCGACGCAATCTTTGTGTTCCTAGATACACTGCATTGTGCGTGTAAGAGATAACCTTCAGGTTCCTGCAGTGCGAGGAGCAGAGATACCCCAGACATACCACCAAACCGATCCAAGCCGAACCCGAACTGACTAAAGGCTACAGGCTACAGGGTCTAATTGGAATTGCTAAGCTAGTGTTGGTCCGCCCTGTTCTGACTCGTCTTCCGCCTCAAAAATACTCTTCCTATCTAGGTCGTGATCATCCGACAAGGGCCAGGTTAGGAGCTATTTCAGATTGCATTTCTGCCCTATGGCAATCGAACGTATCAAAACTGGTCTGACTTTGGGTTTTCCTGTAACCGTATCTATACGCGCCCTATCTCATGAGACGAAGGCTGTTGTATGTAATCATCAAATATTGTATGGGGGTTACCCCCTGGTTGTGGCTATGTATGTACATACGTCGTAGAATATGTACGCAGGTACGATACAGCACATACACACAGACGTGCACAGTCCCAGTGACAAGTGACGGTCACAATGTTGCTTTTTCTCTCTAATCGGATGTCTCGGTGAACGGCCGGCCGGCCCTGTTGATCACCAAAGGCCAAGAAAGTCAAAGGCATCGAAAGCAGAAACTAGACCCACAAGAAATATAGAAACTGTACCCAGAGACACGACGTTGGAAACCTAAAGTTTTGTTTCTATTTCCTTGTCCTTGTCTGTATGTGTTCTGCTTCACTCTATGTACAGTAGAGTACCCTACTTTGTGGTTCAATGTTACTCTAGGTACTTTCACCTCGCAAAGAGTTGCACATTAAAACTAGCTCGCTATTTGTATATCCATGCCCGACCAACTTAAACTTGCATGGATGTCAAAGGTTTTGTCTGTCTGCCCTTGTCAACAATATGGGGCATTGAGGCATTGAGGCATCAATCTTTCCTCTCAGACTTCTTGTTCTCTCTCGCTCTCTCCGAAGAGAAAGGGAACTCGCGGACTGTATTCATCCGTCGTCTTCCGTTCTTATAATTCCTATTTCAGCTCTTCCTATTTCTTTCGAGTGTGCACAGATGTTTTCCACGGTTGTTGTCTCTGTTGAACTGGACGGACCCCCATCTCATCACGACCAGGGTCAAACTCACAAGGGCCTAGCCAACGACTTGACTTGAATACGCTACTGCTGTGTATGTGCGTGGTGCAGTGCATTTGTATATGTATTCATGGTCTCGTCTCGGCCCCATCGTTGCTTATACGAATCGAGTGCTTCGCGCATACACGTACACCCAAATCCTTCTTCAACTACAAGCTCTTTCTCTCTCTCAAAACTCCACACCACTGCAGCTTGCATAGACACAAGTGCTGATTGAATGCCGGTGGCCTGCCCAATCGGCCATACTCGAAACTCTAGGTGCATAATAGCTGTGCCTTAGTCTTCAGCCTGATCGAAGTTGTGGTCCGCACTTTCACTTATACGGTTAACTGGCAGTTGACGACCAATTCGCTCAAGACTTGGGCGCCGCATTCACTGCACTAACTAGGTAACCACCGACCTGATATTTTGTCTATGCCAGTATTTTGAGTTGTCTGAGCTGTTGCTGTGCTTGTAAAGGATCACCAGCCCGACAAGTGTCCAGTCAAGTCAGTTAACGCCGAACAAGAAGGAAAGAGTTGAAGAGAAAAGCCAGCAATTCGAACGGAAGAAACCATTCATACTTTCCAGGCCGAGGATAATATCGAGCTTTTATTTGAAACAACTTGTACCATCGATCGACCAGGTCAGAGTCACGATAACCTTTTCAATCAATAGTTTCTGTGGCCAAAGCGGCCAACTCGCAGCAGCCAAAAATGGCATTCACCGCTACCCCACGACATAATTCTGGTTCAATACCGAACCCCTCCTTCCGTAAGTTATTACCCCGGATTATTATTGCTATTCTTGTTGCTTTTTTCTTTCTCTTCCAAGTGGGCTTTTGTCAGACTCCCCCCATCCCAATCCCTCCTCAGGCTTGGTCCTCCCTCGGCATATCACTCCGTTTTAGGCATTAAACGAGTTTTATGTAAAACTGGTGTTTATCCAAAGCCTTATCTCTTTGTATTTATCATATTTGTTTTTAATTCCTGTCAAGCATTTTGGTTGAGTTGTTGGGTGGTTAAGCTCAACTCAAGGTGGTCTTCCCTTCATTCATCACGAATGATGTAATTTTGAAGGGAAGCTTCAGCTCAGCTCGGCTCAGGCTCAGCTACTGCCTAAGCTTCAGTTAAGTCCAGTTAAGTCCAGTTAAGTCCAGTTAAGCTCAACAAGCTCCTAAACTGCGACTCCACAATTGCTTGCTCCCGCATCTCTTTATTTTCCAAACCTTGGCACAAATCTAAACAATTCACGACCAATTCTTCTTCTTCTCGTCGAAACGGGAAAGTCTTGGGATATTTTGAGTCTCTGAGTTACATAATCAAAGACATTGGAAAGAGCCGAGCGGAAAAGGAACTACCATTGCGCCCCAAAAAAGAGCTTGGGAATCCTCAATTGATCACTACTGCCCATATAAAACCATGTACACACCATTATAATGGCCGACGCTGACTCGAACCCTTCTACAGCCACGCACAATTCGCCGCGAACATGGCTTCTTACTTCAGCTCTGTCGCCGTTAGCTGTCCGGCTCATCCGACTGCTTCTTTCACATGGCGACTACGTTGTCGCATGTTTACCACCCTACGAAATCGATCATGAGGACCGCAGCGCCGAGTTTCGCGAGCTTGTGAATGAGTGTAAGAGCTCGAGAAAGGATCGCGAGGGTTGGAAGGATCGCATTCGCGGCATTCGATGTGACGGGGCTTCCATGGGGAGCTGTGGTGCTGCTGTCGCAGAAGCTGTCCAGGTTTTTGGACGGATCGATATCTTGTTATGCTGCAAATCCGATGGTGAGTCGAAAGCTCTGTGGGTCATTAAGCCTACACATTTCACTAACTCAATTGCTTTGAAGCTGTTGTTGGAACGGTAGAGGAACTATCAACAACTCCATTCACGCAGAACCTTGTCCGCGACCAATTCGAGTCTGTCTTCTTCTCTCAGGTCAACTTTATCAAGTCTGCTCTTCCTCAGCTCCGGTCTCAGCATACAGGGCATATCATTGTTCTCACAAGTACTGGTGGTCACATTGGTACACCCGGCATGTCAATATACACAGCTGCCACTTGGGCTCTCGAAGGCTTTTGCGACTCACTCGCATACGAAATCGCGCCCTTCAACATCAAAGTTACAGTTGTTCAACCCAACAAGGAGATTCTGTCATTAACCAATCGCCTTACATTCGCCCCTCAGTTGTCGGCTTACGACCAGTACCAAGAGTCTGCCCCAAGCATTCGCGACATTCTCGCCAACGTCCTTAATACTCATCCAGATACAGCTTTGCCTTACCCCACATCACCAGCCGACTATGGACCTTCACCAATGTCTCCACCAAGTATATCCATCGAACCAGATGTCGCGGCAGGCGAGATCCTGCATCGCTACCCCAAGCTACCGCCCGGCGCAGCAGATAAGCTGGTCTTGGAGACGGTCCACGCTTTGTCGGCAATTGGAGGACATGAGAACCCTCCGGCGCGCCACATTGTTGGTCATGAAGCTGCCATTGCAGTAAAGGAAAAGCTCAAAACAGTCACGGAGGAGTTGGAGGACTTCGTAGAAGCGAGTTTGTCAGTTGATACGTTTGA
The DNA here is from genome assembly GCA_014899075.1 of Fusarium goolgardi. Classification (NCBI taxonomy): domain Eukaryota; kingdom Fungi; phylum Ascomycota; class Sordariomycetes; order Hypocreales; family Nectriaceae; genus Fusarium; species Fusarium goolgardi. Next base: position 13,462 of record JAAVUI010000335.1, read on the forward strand.
AAGCGAGTTGCAAGCGGAAGCAAGAGAGAGGAAGCCGTCAGATCAAAGTCCTCAAGGGCCGCCGTCGTCCGTTGGATAACGACGATGAAAATGAGTTGAAAAGAAAATATGGTGTTGAGAAAACTAGAAGAACTTGGTTATATTGTTTTTCTTTGTGGAAAGCTGGATAGGGACATTGTTAGAAGCTAATTCGCGATACCCCGGCGTGCATATTCTTGGCAGGCCGAACTTAAGATACCCCGAGTTTTCATGGCTCGTCCACGTAAATCACCTTAATATCGACTGAATTAATCGTCGCAGTGAAACTTAGATTGGCATGATGATATAATAATATGAGACAAGTGTTGACGTAGACTTGCTGCCACTGGTATGTATTTATCGGCTCGCAAAAAGTCGTCTCCGGTTCCTGGCTTCTCCACTATATCCGGTCACCCATGTAAGGGTAGGCCAACGTAATGTACAGCTCCTAGCCGCATGCGACAGGTGTACGATACAAAGCTCAGGATCCGGCGATCAGAAACGACATTTCAACTTCCAGAGCTTGACTTTTATAATTGCACGATACGAGATCGATAAGACAATGCGATTGTAAGGAGCAACATCAACATAACAATTACCCCCATAGAGACACTCGAAGAGTCGCTCTCTACCGAAACACCAACCACGTTGCGCCCGCGGTTATGTTGAGCAAACACCAGATGCTAGGATGAGCTTAGATCCTTTAGCCCCCGTCGCTCCCGCGAGGGTAAAGACTCTTCTTTTACCTCTGGGGCAGATAAAGGCAGACCGATTCGCTTCCTTTGTCGAGCGATTAAACCAACAACATGTCGTCCACCTCCGCGACATCAGCGCTGATGGCAGACCTAACAGGAGTAAGTGATGCCATTACCCCGTCCAACATGGCGCTGACCCGACCTGCGCAGACATGTTCTCACCTCTGGCTTATCCAGATGGTGCTATAATATATAACCTCGTCACCCACGTTCCGCCTCCCTCTCACCTCGCCCTTACTCCCTTCGACTTATACCGAGAACCCCTTGCTATAATAGCGCTGGCGGATGGCACCGAGCTGCATCAGAAGAACTTGAATAAACGACAATCTATGAATGGTGCAGGACCGACGACAACAGAGAAGAATATCAGGGCTTTATACCAGGAGCTCGAGGAGCTACGCGATACCTACCCCAAAGCCCTTGTACACCACGTTTTAATCTTCGACTATGTCAACCCCCACGACACCGAGATCCCAATGCCCGAGGGCCTCATCGATATTCCTCCGCCCGAGAAATGCACCGTGACTACCATCAGGACAGTCATGTGCGACATCTCCTCGCTTCTGCTCGCTGAGATGACGACATTAGCCAAGTCCTTCGAGGCCATGACGAATATCGAGTCTCCTGTACCTTATTCAACCTCTTCGAGGCATACTAATGGTGGCTCATGGGGTGGTGAAGGCGGCATAAATAGTCTTCTGAAACGGAATTCGAGCATCGTTTCTTCCAAGCATTCTGCGCGCTCCAACTCGGCAGGCGGGATCATGGATAAGGCCCAGGCTCGCATGTCTATGCCAGCGAACAGTCGGCCAGGCCTCCATTCGAGTAACTCGACGCCAGGGTTGTCATCGACACCTCCAAAGAGTAACCTATCGAATCCACCCATGTCCACGGATGGTCCAAGTCCTCCGACTAGTGATCGGTCGACACCGGAACCCTCTGTCGTGCCAGAGACCGTGGAGAACTCTCGATCAGCTAGTCGCGATCGAATATCAACCCAGGGCTTTGGCGCTGGGGGCGTGAATGACCGCTGGAGGCATAGAACTAAGGGACGAGCAGCAGTTGTCGTTGGTTCTATGTTTTTACAGGCTGGTCGATGGACTGATTCTATCAAGGAGCTTAGTGATGGTGCTATGGCTGCTCGGTCTGTCAATGACCATTTGTGGCACGGCAAGGCGCTGGAGCTCATCTTGGTAAACCTGTTCCTCCTTGGCTGGTCCAATATCGAGTTTCATGTACCTACAGTGCTTATCCAGTTCCCGGACAAGCCAACCCATAAGCAAACCCCGGATCCTACGCCCGAGGATCCCAATCAGCCGAAACATCTTAGAAACCTTCAAGCACTGCTTCCTGAACTGCTTGAGCGTATTATTCTCCTCTACTCTAGGGTGTCTTCAGACAGCCTCCCCCCCTTACCACTATCTGAAACTTACATCAGATTTTCAAAGATTTACCAGGCTCTTCACCTGTCTAATGGTTACCTTGATCAAGAATCCCTAGGCATGATTGCGACCGGAATTGTCCCTGATCAACCTCTTGCGGCGCCACCGCGATTCGGTGTAACACCTTCACGACAGCAAATCGGAGCGATGCTGTTCAAGGCATTTCCCGCAGGTGCTTCGGAACTTCTTACGACTGTCGACCGAGCATCCATTCTTAGCGGTATAGCGACTGTTCTGGGACCTTTGGGACTTCACCGAAAGAAGGCTATGGTGATAAGAGAACTTGTATCAGTTCTAATCGGTGGTCTGGTCGAAGCACGAACCCGAGGCGCTGCTGACATGGGCATTCATCCTGCTGCAGGACTCATGTCGTTGACTTCTGGTGGCGGTGGTGGTGGCTCAAGCAGTGGCTCAATGGCCTTGGAGATTGGAGAGTGCGATGTCGAACAGGGCATAGAGGCCCTGATGACTCTGCTCTGCAAATCTTACGGAATCGTTGGTTTTGATTTGACCCGCAAAGCCGGCGCCAAGAACAACGAAGAAGTTGATGATTCGGACAAGGCTGTGATTGCTAGGATACGTGGTCAGTCTGCAGCTCGCTTCTTCGGGTTTCCAGACGTTAAGCTTAATATCCTGAGAGCTTGTATCAACTTCTCGGAAGCCCTGCCGGATTTTGACGGTGTTTTGCGATTCTCGAGCGATCTCTTGCGTACATCCGGCTCAGGTGTTGCCCCAGGACCAAGACGAGAGGATGCGTCACCAATGATCCTCCGAGACGAACAAGTGCGACTCGCTACCGGAATATCAAGGACTGCAGGTCTGGTACAGAGGCTAGGCTATAACGATATAGCAGCTGAATACTGGGATGAGTTCTTTGTGAGAGGAATCAAGCTTGAGCCGTCACTAAATAGCAAAACGCCGGTTGCTCACTCAAAGAGCATCCTTCCTGGTGCGGCCGCAAGCCGTGCTTCACAAGATGTCGATCCATTCATCTACAACCCGTTTCTGAAGAAGCCCGACGAGACAGTAACTCAGACTCTTGTGGCTGATGAATATGCTACCTTCAAAATTACACTACAGAACCCCTATGATATAGAAGTCGATGTCGAGTCCATCCATCTAGCCACAGAAGGCGTTGAATTCGACGCTGTCAAGGAGGCAACGGTGGTTGGACCATATCGAACTCAAGTTATACGACTCAGGGGTAGAGCAAAGGAGGCGGGGACTGTCAAGGTTACCGGCGCCATCATCAAAGTCCGAGGATGCCGGGAGCGACGATTCCCTGTCTTCTCTATGCCTTGGGTACCAAAGCAAGAGCTCAAGATCAAGGCCAAGGGCCTAGCTGCACTCGAGGAGGCCGTGACAGATGTCAAGCCCTTTGCCCCAAAGCTCGAAGCTGAAAGCATGACTCTTACGGCGATTCAAGCACAGCCGCTTGTTGTGGTTAAGTCTACCACGCTTGCCCAGTCTTCAATCATGATATTGGAGGGCGAGAGGCAGGTATTCTCCGTAACACTGCAGAATCTTGCAGCGACGCCAGTAGACTTCATGCTCTTCTCATTCAAGGACTCTACGCAAGAACCTTTACAAACTGCGATCGGCAACCGAGATGCGACACCCTCTGAGCTCTACGAGTACGAGCTTGCGCTGATGAAGAAGCAAGCATTACGACTTCCCAACAGCCAGAAGACTCGTCATATTGCGTCTAATGGAGAGGCAACGTTCGAATTTGAAATCCTAGGCAAGCCTGGACTTACAACTGCAACAATCCAGGTCGATTACACGCATTTGGGATGCCCACAAGAAGAAATGCCTGACCAGTTTTACACGAGACAGGTTTCCCTGGACCTTACCGTAACAGTCAATGCTAGCGTTGAGCTTGCTCGAATCGATGCGCTACCTGTGCATGGCGAAATTCCTCAACCTTTGTGGGATCGTTTGGGCAGTTCCTTCACAACCAAACCCGACGAATATTGTCTCTTGTCCGTGGATTTTCGCAACGCCTGGCCAAGCCAAATGCTGGTGCAACTAGAGAGCAATGATGGAATATCTGTTCAAGAAGACATTCTTCCTGGTAACACGAGCCGAGTTATCCTACCTGTTAAGAGGGTGTACTTGGAAGATCCTCACGCCACAATACCAACCCTCAATCTATCTCGAAACCGACAGTTCGTGGTCAGTGCCAGTAAGATCTCACCTGAAACAGAACGAGCAAACCGTGAAGTTTTCTGGTATAGGGAAAGAGTCCTTGATTGCCTCAGAGCGACATGGAAGACCACGTCGCTACCTAAGAGGAGCGGCTCTATTGACCTGAGAAGCATCAGACTGACCACGCGGATGATTGAGGCTATTAAAGTCGATGAGGTCGATATCGAATTATCGGTTGAGGATGCCGACGGTATTGCAGCTGACAAGGGCGTGGCGTACGTCGATGAGTTTATGCAACTCAAGGTGCGTGTCACCAACCGAACGGCTCAGAAAATACATCCCCTCGTCCGAATCCTACCTGCGCTTTGCCATCGACCTGCGAATATTGGCCTGGAATTTACACGAAAGCTTGCATGGAACGGTACATTACAACAACTCATCCCAGTGCTGGAAGGACATGGCAGCGCAGAGGTATCGGTAGGCATGACTGTACTCTGCCGTGGCGAGTTTGAGATATCGGCATCTGTAGAAGAGGTGCAAGTCTGGGAAGGACCTAGAGTTGAGCCTGCACGGGCACGATCAGAGTCACAGACGATGCAGGATGCTGCTCTGGGTGTCAAGGAGAGACGCATTTGGCATGCGAGACAGCCTTGTATGCTGATGACGAGAGATCGCAAGTAGAAGGAAGAGGAGGAGGAGGAGGAGGGATTTTGACATGGATTGATTGTAGGCTTGCATTCCGCTCGATCTATATCAGATGATTGGGATTTATACTATAATGCGACGTAGATACTCAGCGAGTAACAAGGATAGCGATATGTGTCCTATTATTTTCTTCTCGATTTATGAGGACGTCTTTGTCCCGGATAACAGATTTCCATGGCTGCAGCTATGTGGCTACCCTGCAGTTCCAAATAGACAGGCTTTCCAAGAGGGATTCTGTGCCGAGGGAATGCAGATCCATTGCTATAAGAAAAACACAACTAGCATGCGTTGAAAAGGACATGTTACTCAGGGGATATGTCACATATAGCTCATTATTTATATAGTCTGTGAAGATTCAAAAAGATTACCGACTTACCGCACTTCCGTGGCACACCATAAAAGGTCACAGCAAGATTGGAAGGTCATTCTGCAACCACGTATTGTAGGTAATATATCCAGCTGGAAACATTTGACGAAAAATCACCTACCTAACTAGACTAGGTAGGTAGCTCTGTTGTTTATCATATCGTCATCGACACAGCTTGCCTCTCCTCAATTGGAGCAAATGAGACATGTACAAGCAAACAAGAAGCGCCAAGTGTGTCTATCCACAAGCACACATCATAACCAGTCCGTTAAAGCAGATACATACGACATCTGCATAGGAAATTAGCAATTGCGGAAATAGTCCCACTCCAAGTCGCCATCTGATTACCGAGCAGCGTGGTTGATACAAGGTGGGGGCCGCGGTACTTTTAAACTAACACTACGACTCTCCTCCCCATCCTCGGCAACTCTTGATCATTAACAAAACTCATACTATTAGAAACCTTGTCAGTCCATTGACTACAATTCCCTCAACCCATCAGCTCACATCTGGTAATTCCAGTTACAAACCAGCCAAAATGAGCAGTCACGATATCCCTAGCTACAAGCTGAATGACGGCAATGAAATCCCAGTGGTATGTGTCCAGCATCATCTCAACAGAACTCGCAGCACATTACAGCGTTATCACACGAAGCTAACATCTACAAGCTTGCATTTGGGTTGGGAACAGCCCTGTTTAAAAAAGACTCTAAGACTGGACTTGACCAGCATGTAGTCGACATCACAACCAAGGCTATCAAGGCCGGATATCGTCATCTTGATGGCGCCGAGGGTGAGTTTGCGTACATATCCCAAGATCAATGTCATTGCTAACGAATCAATAGTCTACGGAAATGAGGAAGAGCTCGGACAGGCCATCAAGGCAGGCGGTGTTCCCCGCGAACAGCTTTATGTCACCACCAAGATCCCTGCCGAAAAGAAGGGTTCCGCCATTGACGCATTTGACGTTTCCCTCAAGAAGCTTGGTCTCGATTACGTGGACCTCTATCTGATCCACGGCCCTTGGTTTGCCGAGACCGACGAGGACCTTCAGCAGCGGTGGGCTGAACTGGAGCAGATCAAGGAGTCTGGAAGGGCCAAGTCCATTGGTGTTTCCAATTTCTTGCAGGTGCACCTCGAGCCCATCCTGAAGACAGCCAAGGTCAAGCCTGTTATTAACCAGATCGAGTACCACCCTTATCTTCAGCATGGCGATCTCCTCGATTTCCACAAGAAGCACAACATTGCCGTGTCTGCTTACAGCCCCCTTACCCCTATCGTCACAGCCAAGGGTGGACCTGTCGATCCTCTCTACACAAAGTTGGCCGAGAAGTACGGGGTGACAGAGTCCGAGATCGGTCTCCGATGGGTTCTTGACCAGGACATCATTACTCTCACAACAAGCAACAAGGTTGAGAGACTTGATGGCTATCTTGCCAAGCTTCCCAAGTTTAAGCTGACACAGGATGAGATCGCCGAGATCTCCGAGCTCGGTGCAGAGAAACACTTCCGAGGATTCTGGAAGAACAAGTTCGATGAAAACGATAGATCATGAGCCTGGAGAAAGGCTGCCGTACGGTTCATGTGTCGTGATCAACATATAGAAAAGAGAATTGGCTGGTGTCGTGTGATCAGATCTGACACTCGAAATGTATTCTTAATCTAAATTAACAAAATTCGAAACGCTATGCCATGCAAATGTCATAAATCGTCCATCATAGCTCATCGTCCGATTCAGTCTCATCGCCAGCAGGCGTAGGTGCAGTCTTCTTGGTGGCAAATGGAAGAGCTCGTGGGGGAGGAGGCTTTTCGGCAGCCTTTGCAGGAGCCTTTTCTTGAGAAGCGGCCGTGGAAGTAGAACCATAGATTTGCTGGGATGATTTCAAGTGAGCAACAGCACTAGTATCAGCAACAGCATCATCCTCATTGTCGTCACTATCGACAGATGCAGCGGCTTCCGTTGTGTTCCCAGGATCTGTATCCTCAGGCTCCTGTTTGACGTCGACATCCATGGTGTCAACACCGGCATCATCCTCAGACTCTTCTACTCGCCTTGTTGCAGGCGCCTTTCTCTTTGCAGGCCTGGACTTGGCGGCCTGCCGAGAAGGCTTTTTTGGCTTTAGTTGATCAACTTCAACTTCAACAGCCTGCGAAGGTTGTGATTGACCTGCCATACTGGGGTTTGCTGCCAGTGCTGCCAATGCCTGTTGCTGTTCCCTAATCTTTATTTTCTTCTCATTCAGGAGGTCCCTGAACTTCCTCAACAACATGGTCTCATCATCGCACTTTGCTTTGATCAAGTCTTCCAGCTGAGACTGAAGCTGGTTTACAGCGACCTCCGCTTCAGACGATCTGACTGCCAGATCTGCCGCAGCTCGTTTACTGCCAGTGGAGGACTCAACAGCTGCACCGCACCACTCAAATAGTTCGATGGCTTCATCTGGATCATAGCTCAAAGTGATTGCACCAAGGCGTTGCTACGGCGGTTAGTCACAAGCCCAGACTCTAGAATGGCACCAGTCTTACCGTGATACCCTGGACCTCTTTACGAAGGGTGATTGATATTGACTTTTCGCTTTGAACCGTGGCTGTAGCTTGGATATCCGGAAGGGGTTCCTGCTGAAACAAGCTCTCGAGAACCTCTTGCCATTCGCTCTCTGATGCAGGACAGTTGTTGACACGCAGGGACACGACCTTATCATGTTTCACTAAATCCAAAGTCAGATTCAGGGATCGATGGATTGCCGTTTGCGTCGAAGCTGAAAATTTATGGACAAGGGCTCCAGATTGCGATGCAGCGGAGGGAATGGAATGACTTACGTGAAGTAACGTATGGCTCCTCCCCTTCAGTGCCCACTAATTTGAGATCGAGCGGCTTGGAACCCTTTTGGGTTACTTGTACAAGCACGAAAGCAGCCTTGTCATCGCTGCGAGGGAACCTTAGAACGCGCATGGCAGGGGACGTTGGAAACGGCGCTGAGACAGTCAAGAGTCTAGAAAGGAACTGTCTGTGCGTGTTCGTTTGCCAATATCAAGGGTTTAGATAAAGATCAGTGGAATTGTGGCAGATACCGACGTTGTGGTAGTGTAGTGTTGGAACAGATTGATACAACTCCCTTGTGGGGATAGCGTGATAGCAGGTGAGACACGGTACACGGGCCGAAGATATCGACGCTTGAGAATTGGCTTGTTGGAGGAATGAAGACCGTGTAGGGGCCAGATGAAGTGTGCCTGGATTCGAGTTGTTGATGATAAATAATGATGATTGATGACGATCAATTGGTGCTTGGACCCATTTGGTTGTTTAAGTTGGTTGAATGATCCGCAGGAGCTCAGGCAGCGGCAGGCAATCCAGGGTGTGTTTTTATTTTATTTTAGCGAGGAGCTTGTGTGAGGCGTGGGTCACAGGAACAAGAACAAGAACAAGAAGAAGGAGAGGAGACAACTGGAAGAGCAAAATGTCTTTGTTTGCAGTTCTTTAATATAATAGATCTGACTGCAGGCAGCCATAAGATACAAGGACCTAGATATGGACATGGCCCAGTGCATTGCATTAGTAAAGAAGCGGGAGAGCTGCAGGCTGCAACCAACACAAATGGCCAGTCTCGAGGCCAGAGCAAGGCACCAAGCTCCTCTCTTTTCCAGGCACCTGCCGCTAAATGGAATAGGGGACCTCTAACTTCCATGACATGTGTAGTATGTATTTCTATCTACTATGGAGCAACAATACAATTTCATTGACAGCATACCATTGAAAAGCCTAGCTAGAGACATGAGCAAATTCTAATTAGCTCAAGTCCGAAGGCGTAACTGAACAATTTGTTGTAATTCATAGTTACCATTCCAGGTCTGCACTTCTTATTTAGAAACCAGTCAATAAGAATGCATCCCCAAAAAGGAGTTTATTATATTCCGTCCAGTTGGATGACACGCTTTACTAGTGAAGTGGCCTACATCTGGAGACCCATCTGTTGTGACTGGGTCTCAGACCTCAGTGAGATCGTTCCTGAATCTGGCCTGTGCAGTTACGTATAAAGTCACTTCTCACAGGGACACATGTTTTCTTTTTCCTGAGACATTCTTGAAGGAGAATTTGTCTACGTGATATCTACAGCCCAGGGGAAGTGTATGTAAAAAGGAGATCAACACAAACCAACAACAACAACAACAACAACAACATCATCATCATCATCATCGTCAGCTGAGTCCAGGTTTGTTGCACAAAGAAGAGGCACAGTACCTCCTGGCCCCTGCCGGTTTTTTACCTTTTTTTTTTTTTTTTTAGCTTCGTGAGATCATCAAAGATCGTCCAGGCACGCCAGGCACAAAATACCAAAGCATGATAATAAAGCTTGGAAACATGGAAGCTGAATCTTTAGTCTAGTCACAAACTCAAGTGACAAAGAAAAAAGCTCTTTTTACTTTATGTATGTTTAGTACCTTACACGTCGCGACTATGACGCGTGAAGATTTTGAGCCAATCGGGCGACTCCCCTGACTGCAAACGGTTCAATTGCTTGGTGTAACTAGTTGTTTAGAGGTTGCAACAACAAGCCAGTCACGTGTACCTATACACTTTAGGGTGGTACATAGTACCTTGTTCAGACACTCAATTCGTGAACCAACACCCAAATATTCTTCCAAAAATCCTTGGAAGATCCCATTTCAGGTGTAGTGCCAGCAAGCCTTCTTTCGTAGTGTTTAAATAGCGCAGAGACCAAGACTTAGCACTTGCCCTGTGGGGAGTTGTCCATAGCGATCGCAGTGCCCAGCAACAGATGGTCACAGTGGGCACGTCCCTTAGTAGTTAACTAGCGGGGACTACCTCCAGCCACGCTTACAGTAACCCCCCCCCCCCAGCCATTTTCTTTTAACAGCCCACCAACCTAAGCAAACCAAGCAAACCAAACAAATCCAGTCCATCTTGTCCAACACCGACCGACCACATTCCTGATCTTTGCATCCTGTTTCGCACGTCACCCTCGCGACCATCGAGAAGAAAATCCTTTCCTACAACTCCAGTATCAAAACCCGAATACCTTCTTACGAATTCCTCCCTGACGATCTTGCTTTTCCTTCTTCTTTTTTGTCTGCCCACAAATCCGTCTCCACACGGCGACGTTACAACGTACTTACCTATTTTCTTTGTTCCTGTTCCTCCGACTACCACCACAGACCTCGCTGCAGTGTCGCTTGTCCGCCAGCACATCCAAGGCCCATCAACCATACGCATAAAGCCACCAACCAGCTGTCAGAGCACCTGCAGGATCCACGATAACTCTCTTTACTTGAAGACTCTTGTTTTTGGATTTATTTTGACGTTCCGATTATTTCAAGACCGCATCATCCACGCCGTCCAACGCTTGGAGGATATGCTTTTGTATGCGGGGAACAATTGCCATTGACAAGAATGACTGTACGCAATTGACTTCGCGTCCCCAAACAGTCAGGCTGAACAACGCTTTTTGCCGAACCTTGGCCTCAACCGATAATTGCGAATTAAACTAAACAACAACATAACCGCCACCATGGAACCTTTAAGACTTAAACCCCGACAACCCGTCGAGGCCGACATAGAAAATTGGGACGACGATGACTTTGTTGTCGAAGGCAATGACTTGTCCTTTCGCAGTCCATCCACAGCAACAAATATTCCATCGCGGCCATCATCTTCAAGACGCCGCGATTCTGGCTCTTCGCACTTCTCATTCCGATCTGAGGCTGAAGGAGAGGAAGAGAAGCATGTTCACATTCCAGGAGACGACGAGAAGTCAACTCTGGACGCTATCGCTGCTGCACAGAATGCCGGCATTCCCTTACCAACTAATGTCCCGTCCTCTGCCCTTATGGGCGGCACGATTAAGCGTCTTGGTGGACGAAAGATCCGAAAGATCATTCACGATGATTGGGAGAACGACCTAGAGATTCCCGACTCCTCTCAAGGCCTCAAGATAAAGAGACCAGAACAGCCAAAATCCCCCGAGACCTCGCGACATGTCAGTTTTGGATCAACTTCTACTCACACTAGTCCTATCAATTGGGGTAATTCACCTCCCACCTCTCCTTTTGACCAGGACACCCGACGAGAGTCTGGCCAATCCATTCAAGCTTTCCAGAGCATGCAATCTATTCGGTCTGCCACAAGCAATCTTTCGGCAGCTATCAATTTAGATAGATTTAAAGACGGCGACGACGACGACGACGATTTCTTTGATGGCGGTGACACTATCAGAGCCTCAAAGAGTCATCAACTTCCGAAGCCTGTCTCATTTATCACACCACCCACTCCTCAGAAAGATGTCAAGCCCACCAATGCCGCCAGCCCCGATGATGATTTTGAGGCGGATCTTGAGCTCCCGTCAGACGGAAAGCTGAAGCTCTCCAAGAGAAAGGAGATCCCGAAGACACCTGCCAACCAGTCGGATGATCTGGATTGGGGAGAGGGCAGCCTGGGCACTCGATGGGGTGGGACTCGGCGAGACACGCGTTCTGCTCGAAACTCTGCTGCTACTGCGCTCAGCCCAAGTATTTCGAGTTCTATCACTGCCGAGAGCGAAGACGAGACGTTCGATGGATTGATCTTACCCGCTGGTCCTGTTAACTGGACCGAGAGGCTCCAGCAACGCCGAAAGAGCAAATCACCTAACCGAATCTCCGAGGAACCCATTGTGCCTCCCAAGAAGGCTCCGGCTGAAGCCGATAACCCTGATTTTCTTGATGGGCTCGATCTTGGCGAAGGAGATGTTTTTGACTCGAGCAAGCTGACTCTGCACAAGAATGTCAAAGTCAAAGAGACGCGACCGGCTAGCCCAGCTCGTCCTAAAACGGCACTGTCTCTCACGTTTACAAACAAACCAGTCAATTCGACTCGGATACCCCGCCTGAATCACCATGAGCGGACTCACTCAACATCGTTGGAGCCGGTCTCTGAGAGCGGCGGTCCCATCCCTCAGCGTACCCGCCGCTCGCATTCTAGAATGGGCCACTCGGCTCAGTCATCCATCGCCAGTATGCCAACCCCTACCACAACTTCACCATCCCGTGGGATGCCACCGCCACCACCACGCAGAAGGGAAATTGGCACGCGAACCTCGACAAACTCGCTTCGCAATGAACCGACAACAACTAGCGCTCAGCTTCTTAAGCAGAAACGCTCGATGCCAGCGATTCGAGCGTCGAACACCCCGGCCAGACAGTCGGCGTACCGCCATGATAGACCACCATCAAGATCGGAAAGCAACCGACCGTCATCTGGAATACGACCAAAGACGCCCACCGAACGACAGCGACAAGGTTCAATGGATAGCCCCGCAACTTTCCGCAAGTCTCACCTTCCGTTTCTGCCAGCTGGTGCTTCTCAATCACAGTCGCAGCACGTTGCTACCAAGCGTAGTGGATTCCGTCGTCATGACTCTGACACTTCTATCGGCTCTATTGATTTGCGACCCAGCTCTCGTACAATTTCGCGATCCACAATGCGATCGCCTAGCCCCAACCATCGCCACCGTGCGACTGCTGATACCTGGGAGCGTTTGAGCAAGCCAAAGAACAAGAGGAACTTTGGCGATGGTCACGAGTTGGACGGTTTCGATGATTTGCCAACGTCCAGAGAAACCGAAACAAGGTACCTGAAACAACCTACCAGCTCAGGACCCAAGGTTGCCATCCGCAACAAACTCTACCAGAACGTTCTTCCAGACAGGAACTTGGTGAATTCACCAACAGCCCCTACCCCTCGGCCTTCCTTTACTCCTCATTTTGCCCGTGACACCGCTGCAAGTAGAATTGCACGAGAGACTGCACTGGCGCAACGAGTCCCTAGTAATGGTCCGTTGACACCTTTGAACTCTCAGCGGACCACTCAACTTTCGTCGAGGAGTAATTTGACTCCCACTATTCCTCACCACTCGAACATTCGATCAAGGAAGCATAAGCGACCCCAGCAGACAAAGCCTCATTTGATTTCGAACCTGAACAGTGGCAAAGAATCAAAGAGTAAGTTTATTGATAAGTAGATCACAAGTACTCTCGCTAACCAGGATCCAGTGGTCAATGGAATGTTTTACAACGCAGACACATACAGATGGGAGGGCAACGAAAATGCCCTCAACGTCTTTGAACCGCCAGTACAGACACCTACTCAAGTCGTCGCCTCAACCACGACGCGCGAGAAAGATTCATCCACACCTCGCCCGGCATTGATCACCAACATCAGCGCTACCAAGGGTGTCCAGGTCGTCGGTGGCATGGTGTTTGATCCTCAAAATATGTGTTGGCTCAAACTGGACAACCCAGCTAAACCATCCTCCGAGACTAGCGATACCATGGATGGTTTTGATGCGCTTGACGACGAGGATGTCTTCAAAGATATTCCAGATTTGGAAGATAACACCGCCGATGAGGAGGGCGCCCAAGGTCGTTCTAGCGACATCAAGGATGAATGGCTTGTCGGCGAAGAGTTCGACGTTGGCCCTGAGTTCATCAGACGACAACGCGAAGAAGAAGATCGATGGAGAAGAAAGTGCGAGAAATGGATCGGCCGAGGATTCAGAGATCGCGAAGCTTGGCGGTGGACGATACGAGAGCTTGTCTCACAATTCGACGATTTGGCGATGTGAGAGTTCTGAGCCTGATGGCTCCTATCCTTCTTCGGCATCATTGTTTAAACAACAACTTGTAATACGAACGCTCACTATACCGAGTGGTTGTGGATACACAATACGGCGGAGCACCCACACCACGCCATGTAAGGAACGAGCAATCGGTTATCACGAAAGCATTATGACTGGATACCCCCAGGTGGTTTGATTTTTGTTTTTCATGCGTTATGACAAAGGTAATGGATTTTGTGCGGGTTATCATGGCTTTTTTTTTTCTTTTTCTGCCAGCACCAAAGGAATGGATAATGATGATGACCATGTATTATATGGCAACGATGGACTGGACTGGCTTTGGGGTTTGACGAATGATAGAAAAAACTGATGGGAAGCAGCAGAACCTCACCTTGCGGAAGAGGTACTGGATTATTTATGATGAAACGAACTTGACGACTTACTTTAACCGATACGTTCTCTTTTATATTTCCTTTGTAACCTAGTCAGCTCTTATAGCACAACAAACACACTTTCCTTAAACCATTTTTTATTCGACGTGATGCTACAGTTTGTGATCAGAGTTCTACAGTAAAGCGATCTGTTTAACTAACAACGTGGTTTGTATTCATTCGGAGTCAATATACTGTTAGTAGTTTACATCAAGTTTCAAACTACATTTCACATAAAGTCACATAAAGCTGATGCAGGATATGGTTCTATCTGTCAACTTCAAAAACATCCCTTGTTTATTATCTAGCGTATAAGATGAAAGAACTTCTACATGACTAACACAAAAAGTCGTCAAACCCATAACCATTTTTAGAACAACAAACTCCTGCAAACGGTAGAGAAGCTGGTATCTACTTTTTGCTCTCCTTCTCCTTCTTTGCCTTGGCCTTTTTGCTGTTGCTGTTGGGATCCAGACCTCTCCGGCGCATGGCGTTTCTTCGTCCCTTCTCTATGTACTCCTTATCCTCGTCGTCATCCCAGCCACCGAAGTCGTCGCTCTTCTTCTTTCCAGACTCATCCTCGTCATCGTCTGTGGTGATGGGGGTCTTGTCGATAACCTCGACCTCGTCGGCAGGACCGGTGGTGCGATCGCGAGCATTAGAGGCGCTGGCGGGCGTAGGACCGACCTTCTGGAACTTGGCAACGTAGAAACCATCGACGTTCAGAGAGTGGGGGTAGAATCGTCTTGTCAGAGATACAGAGGGATCGAACTTCTTGCCCATGTAGCTAGTGAAGCCCTCTTTTCCGAAGGTGAGGCCGGCATCGACGAGGCGGACGTTGTGGCGGCGGGAGAGAGCGTAGTTAACGACCTGCTCGTTCTCCTCGACGGTGACGGAACAGGTAGAGTAGACAATGTAACCGCCTGTCTTGGAAGCGTGGTTGACAGAGTCAATGGCAGCGAGAAGAAGCTGCTTCTGAAGGTGAGGAAGTTGCATAAAGTCGAGCTCAGTCTTGTTAGTCTTGACGCTAGGATCCTTGGCAATAACTCCAGTTCCTGAGCAGGGAGCATCGAGAAGGACACGGTCGAAGCCACCCATGGGCTTGGGGAACTCTCGGGCATCGTAGTTGGAAACGATGACGTTACGGCAACCAAGACGGTGGATATTACCGATAAGACCCTTGGCACGAGCCTTGTTAGGATCGTTGGCAACAACGATACCGGTGTTCTTCATCATGGCAGACATGTATGTGGTCTTTCCACCAGGAGCAGAGGCCATATCAAGCACGCGCTCGTTCTCCTGGGGGTCAAGAGCCATACAGGGCAGAAAAGAGGAGGCAGCCTGGAGAATGTAGTGACCAGCAAGGTACTCAGGAGTAGCACCAAGAGGGACGCTGCTCTCGAAGACCTGAAGACCGACCTTGGACCACTTGCCGACGGGCTCAAGAGTGACACCACGGTTGATAAGAGCCTGAGCAAGATCACGACGGTGAGTGCGGAGGGTGTTTGTGCGGATGACGACGGGACGCGCCGACTCGTTGGCCTCGAAGAAAGCGAAAGCCTCGCGGGGTGTGAAGAGGTTGAAAAGCTTCTCGGCCAGGTACGCGGAGTAACCGTAGTAAGAGCAGATATCCTTGAGAAGCTGTGATACGTACTCAGCTCTTGAGCGACCCTCCTCGGAGAGCTTGGCAAAGTCGTCGAGGACGCGGATGTTCTCGGTGATTCTTGTTCGCAGAAGCTGCAGATCGGGCGCCAGGAGCGCTTGTGTCTTGGTAGCGAGCTCGTCGTCGCTGTCCTCGTCGGAGAGAATGTGAGGCTTGTCGCCGTCGATGTTTGTTTGAAGAGCCTGCTCGGCCATCTCAGCCTCGGCCTCGGCGGCTTCCTCTGCCCTTTGAGCATCCAATTTCCTTGTAAGACCCTCAATGTTGGCGGCTGTGAGCTTCTCCTCGGCGTCTGACTCGTCCTCGTCTTCAGAGAACATAGCCCTTGTGCCCTTGCCTCCGGCATCTTCGTCTGAGTCGAATACAGAGTCGTCGTTGTCAGAGTCGAGGAAATCGTCCTTGAGTCCAGCGCCGCCAAGGTCTGATGAGCCATCCTCCAAGTCGTCGAGGTCAAACTCATCATCCATCTCCTCATCGTCGGAAAGGTCTTCCAGCGCCGGCGCTGGGGCATTCTTGCTCTTCTTCGCTCTACCATTGGCCTTTGGCGCAGGAGTAGAAGTAGGAGCAGGCGCCGCAGCAGCAGCCTTTACAGGCTTGGTAGCCTTTGTTTTCTTGACATCCTTCTTGGCGACACCGTTCTTCTTGGACTCGACGACCTTCTCCTTGGTGACGGTTTTTCGCTTCTTCCTCTCGGGGGTCTCAACGACGGGATCAGCAGGAAGACCGGCCTTGCGCTTGAGCTTTGCGAAATGTTCCTCGGACAAGGGTTGGGGAGGACCCTGCTTCTTCATGCGACGACCGACACCCATTTTGAAAGATTGTGTCGAATTGAAAAAAGTTGGTAAAGAATTGGTTCGACCAAGATGCAAAACAGATCTAGTCTTGTTCTTGGGCCTAGGAAAAGTTACAATAGATCGCGCCCCGCCGAAACTTTTTTTCTGCGCGCGCTGATAGCAAGGGTCCGATAAGCGGCAGAACCTCGTATCAGCCAATGGCGCATCACAGTTCCTTAGTCAGCATCTGTCTGTCGATTGCTGCGACGTGGAGCTTGCTTTGTAGAGGTGTTGTTCAATGACGATACTCGAAGCTGTCCACTACTAAAACAATCCTATTGTTGTGAGTTTCGGTGCAGATAACTTTGTCATATATTAGCTATAACTTAGAACGACATTTCCAAAATTGCTGCCTAACACACTCTCTATACCCAAACCACGTCCTTTCTACTCAACCTAGCTCAACCCCGCCTTCATCGAGCTTACAGGCAATTCCAACTACGAAGCTATCACCATGTCTGAAACCGCATTCGCCCAGACATTTCTCTCATCGCTCGAGTCGCGACCTGTTCGACTATCAGCCGACCATGTCGAAGACCCCAAGTCCTTCCCGGCTCGACCACCCGTACGATTTCCGCCCTCATTTTCGAGGTCCATCTTCTAACATCACTTTTAGTACATCATCCCCCGCATGCCAAAGGCCATGAGCAAGCCCAACAACCTCGCACCTGGTTCCGAACGAAGCATTACTGTCTCACTCAAGTCCCTTCGTAACCCTCCCCTGAGCATCAAGCTTACCTCCCAACCCCTCGATACCTCGATCCTGGGCATCAAGAACAACATTCAGAAGCAGACAAGGATACCCGCCGCTAAGACGAAACTGTTGCACAACAAGAAGCCTATTCCCGACAGCAAGATCCTCAAGGAAATTCTGGGCGAAACTGATATGTCTATCGAGTTTACGGTCATGGTCATTGGCGGGGCTGCTGCCATCCCACCCGAGGAGCCTGAGGTTGCCCCTGAGCCTCAACCTACAGGCGCACATGCGCTGCAGACAGATGAGTTCTGGAGCGACCTCAAGGGTTTCCTGATGCAGAGATTAAAGGATGAGGCTGAGGCGGAGCGCCTCTCAGGTCTTTTCAAATCCAGTTGGCAGTCGAACCAGGCAAATCCCTAGATTTAGAAGCAAGCACAGCATGACAAGGACATACAGTCAAATAGATAATAAAATGCCAATGATTGCCATATACCAGCATGCGGTTTTATTTTCCGGAGGTACGTACGATACATGGTCAGGACTGGCAATTATGCGAATTTACGTTTCGCCTCCTGAAGCAAACTCGTTGGTTACGTCCCCAGAAGAAACGAAAAACCCATGGTCTCCTCGCGCCTGTTTCCATCCACTCACTTTGCACCCCTACTCATTTGATTGCTTGCTTATTTTGGCGTCTCAACTCTTGAAACGACCTAGGTATGTTCAAATTCCGTCACCGCCCGCTTCTATAAGGGAGCGCGGGGCGGCGATTGGGCGATTTCATGACAGCGCGCTTAGGCAGCAAGACCCTTGCTGACGTTCTTGAGGATGGAATCGTATTCGATGTCATCAGTGTCATTGGCCTGGTACTCGGTCGCAATGCCAGTGAGCGATCGCTTGAGGGCCTCCTTGGAGGAAGCGTAGATCATCTTGGGCTTTATGGGGAGTTAGCTGATTTGTGCTTGTGAGTTGGCCAAATAGTATGCGTCCACGTACCTGGATACCAGCATCATCGGGGGACCAAGCGATGAAGGTGATCTTGTTTCTGCCCAATTATTAGTATTTTGGGCCATAGAACAGGGCCACACGTGGGCGGGAATAAGGTTGCATACCGGATACCATCACCAGAGGCCAGGTTGTACTCGAAGTCGTAAACGGCGTAACGGGGACCCTTGCCAACAGCGCCCTACAGCAAACGTGTCAGAATTGGCGATTCGACCTTCTCCTCTCTCTTATTCGTTAAATTGGCATGCGTACAGTTTTGCTCTTGGAGGTAGCGTTGACGAGCGTCTCACGGAAGTCCTCCCACTCCTTGCTCTCGGAAGCCTTCTCGACAACAATCTCCTTGTAATCGTCAGAGAGCTTGTAGACGATGAACTTGTACTTCTTGTTAAGCTTAAGCTCGTTGAATGCGGTAATGCAGTCCTGGGAAACGGTGGCTCTATTTCGGGGAAACAAAGCAGGAGGTTAGCGCGGTTGTCTCAGAATTTGGTGTCAGGCTGCTGCGTGTTGCCCCGCGGCGGGCGTCATAATCATGATCGAGGGGGAGGGGAGATGAGCAGCGAAGCGAGGTCTGACCGCGGGGGAGAAATGAATTTCTGAGGACGGGCGCGGGTAAAATAATTGAGGAGAGGGGCGAGAGTACGAACCCGGATTGAGACTGTGAGGGACTGTTAGATTCAGGGTCTTTTTTTGTGGTTTTGGAGAGAAGCTTACCATGATTGCGGTCTACGTCAGGAGACGGGATGTTTAGGATGAGGGGTGGTCGGGCTGGTGGGAGCTTAAAATTAGCTATCAAGAGCAACAGAGAATCAAGAAAAGAGGGAATATCAGGTTTTGTGTATGTTGATGGAGATATTAAAAGGGTATTGACGTACCGAAGGTAGAGTGTGGATGGGAAAAGGAATAAACAGTCTCACGATGCGAAAGGACAAAGTCGTTTGGAAATGGGCGCTCGAGAGTAAGAGAGAGTGAGAAGTGGGTTGTATCTTAGTTTAGGCGGTAGAGGGAGAGAATTGTCCTGTCCCATAGAAAGGCGGGGCCGTTGCGGGAGAAACTTGAGTCGAGCGAGTCTGGCTGTTCGTCTCCTCTCCTTCTTCTCCTCCTCCTCCTCCTCCTCCTCTTGCTCCTCTCTTGCTCCTCCCACCTCGTTTCTTGGTGGGGGTTGCCTGTAAGGTAAATCATCCACGTGACTGGCCAAGTGTATGTGTCCAGGTCTATCTCTATATATTTTTTATACCGACGGGATGATAATAAACAAAATACTAATTCAAACATTATTTACCGTCGATTGCTTATGTTTGATGTCTAATTCTCTACCTAAATTGTTGACTGAAACAAACAAAAAACCCTTGCTCGTAACTCGTCATCCTGTTCATGCAACCGACCCCTGCTCTGTATCTCGGCGTCTCGGAACCTGTTTTCAACCCACATTGGGTACCTCAAAGTAAACATTTGGCTCTTGAAATAGATTAAATATAAATAATGCCCAGTCCCGTCTTTATACCAGCTTGTAGCAGCATGTGAAATAGGCAGGCTGCGTAGGTAAATAGACAGGCAGTCACGTAAATCGGTCCCAGTAGTAGATTTAATGTTTTACATTTTCCTCTCTTTTTGGATCTCATATCTTTTCATGCTAGTGCTACAATCAATACTATTATACATGGCTCTCAAAGTGTAGCCAGAAATTCCGTAAAGGGTATGAAGACGAATGTCGTGGTCCGACAACTGATAGAGAGGAGATGAGTTTGAAAGACCACCACACCCGCCCCGTCATAACACGCAAACCATTGTGCGCCGTTCATCCGTCCAGCTTTTGCTTTTTGTTATACAACACAACATAAAGTCATATCATTCCGTCTCTTACATCATACCTCCCATACCGCCCATGCCACCCATGCCTCCCATACCACCCATAGGAGGACCACCGGCACCCTTCTCCTCAGGGGCATCGACGATAGCAACCTCGGTGGTACCGAGAAGAGAGGCGACACCACTGGCGTCAATGAGACCAGTTCGGACGACCTTGAAGGGGTCGAGGATACCAGCGTTGATCATGTCAACGTACTCGCCCTTGGAGCTGTCGAAGCCCTTGTTGAAGTCACCAGCGTGCTCGTCGGTGAGCTTGCCGACAACGACGGAGCTCTCAAGACCGGCGTTCTCGATGATGGTTCGGGCAGGACGGGTGATGGCGCTCTTGACAATGCTGACACCGAGCTGCTGGTCAAAGTTGGCAGTGGGGACCTCGTTGAGGGCGTGGGCAGAGGCCTTGATGAGGGCAGTACCACCACCGGGCAGGATACCCTCCTCAACGGCGGCGCGGGTGGCGTTAAGAGCATCGACGAATCGATCCTTCTTCTCACCAACCTCAACCTCGGAAGAGCCACCAACCTTGATAACGGCAACACCGCCAGAGAGCTTAGCAAGACGCTCCTGGAGCTTCTCCTTCTCGTACTCGGAGGTGGTGGGGTCGGCAATGACACCACGGATCTGCTCACATCGCTGAGCAATGGCGTCCTTGCTGCCGCCACCGTTCAGGACAATGGTGTCCTCCTTGGTGATGGTGATGGAACCAGTGGATCCGAGCATGTCGGGGGTGGCCTTGTCAAGCTTGATGTCAAGCTCATCGGTGAAGACGGTACCATCGGTGAGGATGGCGAGATCGCCGAGGATGGACTTGCGGTTGTCACCGAAGCCGGGGGCCTTGACAGCAGCGACCTGGAGCTGACCACGGAGCTTGTTCAGGATGCAGACAGCGAGAGCCTCACCCTCAATGTCCTCAGCAATGATGACCAGAGGTCGGCGCTGCTGGGTGGAGACCTCAAGAGCGGGGATGATGTCCTGGACAGCAGAGATCTTCTTCTCGGAGAGGAGGATTAGAGGGTTCTCAAACTCGACCTTCTGGGACTTGGTGTCGGTGATGAAGTAGGGGGAGACGAATCCACGGTCGAATCGCATGCCCTCGGTGACCTCGAGCTCATCGGCAACAGTCTTGCCCTCCTTGCAGGTTATGACACCCTCCTTGCCGACCTTCTCCATGGCGTTGGCAATCATCTGACCAATGTGGACGTCACCGTTGGCAGAGATGGTAGCGACCTGAGCGATCTCAGCGCTGGTGGTGATGTCTCGCTTGTTCTTCTGGAGGAACTGGACGACGGCCTCAACAGCAGCCTGGATACCGCGGCGGAGGTCCATGGGGTTGCAGCCGGCCGCAACGTTCTTGACGGTCTCGGAGAAGATAGCACGGGCGAGAACGGTAGCGGTGGTGGTACCGTCACCGGCGACCTCGTTGGTCTTGGAGGCAACATCCTGGAGGAGCTTGGCACCGAGGTTCTCGAACTTGTCCTTGAGGCTCACAGCGCGGGCAACGGTAACACCATCTATAATGAGTTAGTTTGAGGTTTGCAAATTGGTTTTGTAGGTCTATACGAACCCTTGGTGATCTTGGGAGAGCCGAAGCTGGACTCAATGAGGACATTTCGGCCCTTAGGACCGAGTGTGGTAGCAACGGCCTTGGCGAGGGTGTCGACACCAGCGAGGAGAGCGGCACGGCCCTCAACACCGAACTTGAGCTCCTACATAACTTGTTAGCAGACAATTCGATTGTTGTGACGTTGGAGTGCCATCATACCTTGTGAGCAAACCGGACCTGCTGACTGAGGCTGCCAGCTCGGTACTTGGTGGCTGCCGAGGACAGAGCAGAGGCTCGGGCCCGGGTGTTCAATGCGCGCTGCATGATTGTGTAATTATGGGGTATATGGTAGAACTACAAGAAAAGGAGAAAAGAGAAACGCTCGTGAGGAATTCGACCTTGGGGAAAAGGGCGGACGAGGAACAGAGGTTGGGAGAGGTGAGGGAGACAAAAGGTTGAGTTCATATGATGGCGAGCGACTGAGAAGCTCCCAAAAAAATGGAATCGTCCGTCGCTCGGAGTGTCGGATTCGGTGAAACCCAGAAGCGACACTAAACCAAATACGTACAAGCCCCACCGGCCATCGACTTCTACACCTTTCCAACGACATCTGTGAAGCTCGCTGCTAAACGCCCTGGAAAGTTTAGAAACGGGGCACTTGAAGGCCTGGAACTCATATTACCGGAGCCATAGCCGAGGACAGCACTGACAGCAGCACCCCCAAAGAGGGCCTCTGACTGGATGGATATTGACGGGTCACGCTCGGCTTTCAATGTCCTGCCCAAGCCAATTCTCTCCATCTCCATCTCCATCTCCACGAGCAAGGAGAAAAAAGACTAGTTAGACTCCACTGCCGATGTTGCATGACAAATGAATCGTCTGGGGTTCGCCGATTTTCCATGGGGCTCAACCGTGTAAGTTGTCTGGCCAGCATCCAGGTTGACATGTTTCCTTGGCTGCAAGACACCTGATCTTTGGTGTTTCTGTAGCCTATACCATGCCCAAGGCTACTACATAGACCATCAAGTAATGTTTGGTCATGTTTGTCATTGCAAAAACCCTTCGTTTAGAGTCCATACTGGAACGGCGAGGAGATGAGAATCTGATTGTATAAAGCTCAAAGCATTAGGGTTGGTGAATTAAGGCTGATAATCAAGGGCACAGCAGATCACAAACGTTTGTGATCAGCACGAACATCACATGATGACAATTGCGCCGTGGCTTTCAAAAAGTTATAGAGAATCAAATACCACTAAGTACAAGTAATAGCACGAACCAACTCCAATCCTGTGTCGTTACAACCAACTCGAAGGCCATGACGAGCACATGATGCTGTCACTATGTACATCAAGTTGATCAAATCTGTGCCGTATGTGCACTTCATCTGTATGATGAATTCTAATACTCAGTTCCATCCCCCATTTAGTTGCGCGCGATGCGTCGGCGCTTGAACTTGCTGACCATGCGGTAGAGCGAGGATCGCTCACTTCGCTCAGCGACCTCGGCGTCAGCGGTAGCCTTCTTTTTCTCGGGCTTCTTGTAAGCAGCGGCCCAAGCTTGAGTGTTGGGTTCGAGCTTGTCGTGGGTGTCGATAGTCATGTCGCTTGAGGACACGCTCTCGGTCGCAGGCATGCCTTGGCGAACTCCTTGCTGCCAGATATCAACAGCGGACTCAAGAGCCTGGCGAGCGTGCAGTCGAGCAGTCTCCTCGATGGTGTCCTCGAAAGCCTTCTTGATAACTTGAGGGAGCTCGTACGAGAGGTTGCTGACAAGCTGGTTAGCGCTGGCAAGGTTCTGGGCAGTTGCGTAGTTGTTGTAGGCCTGAGGCTCCAGAAGGTCTTGCATGCGAGCAATATGTGCATGCTGGATATTAAGCTGCTCTCGCACGGCTTGGTTCTGCTTCTCGAGAGCGTCGTTTTGCTTCTTGAAGAAACGACTTTCCTTGCGAAGGGAGAAGGATCGGTTCTGGAGAAGGTCATACTGCTGCTGGAGAGCATGGTCTTGTCGCTGGACAAGGTTGCTCTGCTGCTGGAGGAGACCGGCATGATGCTGAGTAGTGAAAGCGTACCGCTTAGCCAGTTCTTCCTGTTTCTGGGCGATAAGATGTTGGCGCTGAAGAGAATAGTCCTGGGCCTCGATGAAATGGCTCTGCTGCTGGAGAAGACCAGTTTGCTGTTCGACATTGGCAGAAAATCTACCAACATTCATGCGAAGAGGTCCAGTAGCATCGGCAATGCCCTGCTCAATAGTGTGCTCGACCATGGAACACATGTCATCGTCGACGTTAATGAAACCATGCTCACTGGGACGCTGAACCATAGCATTGGTAGAATGATAGTAGCGTTGCTCATGTTCAACAGCCTGAAGGTAGTGACTGACACGGCGAGCAGCTTCTTGCTGGTTCTCACGGTGCTGAGAAGCGGCGCGCTGTTGGATACCCAAGGCAATTTGCTCTCGGAGGTGAACGTACGAAGGGGGAGCATGCTCCAGATGGTTACCACGAACACGTCGAAGATGAACAAGCGAGTTGAAGTCATCGACGACAGCATTGGCATCGAGAGAAGTCTCTGTGGTAGCAGGAAGCTCTCCGTTGTGTCGGGCCTCGGCGACCGAAAGATACATCAGTTTGATCTCGGAAGGTGTGAAGGCCTGGCCATTGCGAACATTGATCTTTGCCTCGGGATTCAAAGGGCAGTGGCTCTGGTGGGGAGTCTCAGGGCGGAATAGAACAGCCTCGATGGGTGACTCGGGAGGAGAATCGTCCCCAACAAGAGTGTTGCTCTCGAGAGAAGGCTCGTACTCAGAGGTGGTGCAGTCCTCAACGTCCTCATCATCATGAGTAACAGCAAGATTTTCAAGACGAGCAACGACAGGAGACATGGTGTCGTATTCAGGCGTGATAGTGCCAGGCTCGGAGTCGCTGTCCTCAAAGGTGACCTCAAGAGGAGTACGGGGAGGAGTAGAATCCCACATGGCGAATACTTGTCGAATTGAAATGAATCTCAGAAGTAGCAGCAGAATTATCTTCTCCAACCCGAGTGCAGAGAGATGAGTACGCCTTGATAGTGTTAGCTCGAGGTCAGAAGGTATACGGAAGATGCAATGAACACTCACGAGAAGCAGATTCAACTCGAAGCTTTTCAAAAAGATCCTTGGAGAAGAATATAAGATTGGCTTCAGCAACGAATTTCCGCGTGTGTAAAACAAAAGACGATGGTAAATCTCAATGCTGGTGATATAGAAAGCCAAGTGTGAGCGCAGGTGAAGAAAAGAAGAGAAGAGCTCAGGACCCAAGAGGAGGAGAACTGAGGGTATGCGGAGTCAAACGCAGCTTTAGAACCCCCTCAATTGGATTAATTGAGAAAAGCTATTGTTCTATTCATGTTTGAGCGCAACAATATGACTTGCATACACGCTGTGGGGCTTTGTTGGCCGCACTTAGACTGGCACTGGCAATGCCTGGCAGCTGGCAGCTGGCGAACAAGTACCAGCCGGCTCGTTCAAGTCGATCTCGGCTCTTTTTTGAATAATTGTACGTTTTGAAGCGGGCAATGTGTTTCTGTGCGCTCAACTGGGGGCAGTTCATCCCACATTGTAGAAGCTGGTACAGCCAAACATGCAATATCAAGACTCCTTCATGGGAGTTCGAGATGGACAATTACGTTGTTCGCAGTGAGATGATGAAATATGAGAATCGTGTATGGCCTTTTACATTGATAATGGCCCATCAATCGTGACTACTTGAATGTCCTGATATTCTCCTTGATCTGATGTACTGCTACCCCAACTCTGCGTATACGCTGTCACATCCTGATCAGATATCTAGCTTGCAATGAGATCGGTACGTTCTGTAGCATTCCTCCTGTTCAAAAACTCATCCTCCTCCATGTGTGCCTTGGCCGAAGTGCTTAAGACTCGTCAGAGGCGGGGGCGTCTATCGTATGGAAGTCAGTAAATGATGAGCAGACAAAGTGATGGAGAATTCCATACCGGAGAGAGAATTGGAAGACTCAGCGGCAGCCTCGTCCAGTTCCTCCTTCTTCTCTTCCTCTTCCTTCTTGAGCTTTCGCTTGGTAGCGGAAGCCTTGGGCTTAGGCTTGGGCTCCTCCTCGTCGTCAGACTCCTTCTTAGCCTTGGCACGAGGAGTTCGGGGCTTTTTGGCACTGCCAGCGGTCTCGCCCTTGGCCTTGCGCTTAGTAGGAGTAGCAGGAGGGGTATCGGTCTTCCCATCGCTGTTGTTGGCGGCAGCGAGGGCACCGGGGCGAGCGATGCCATGAGCCTTGAGCATGCGCTCGTATCGCTTTTGGCTGTTGGGTCATGTGTCAACATCTGTAGTGGCGGAGAGGGCAGAGAAGTACTTACGCAGCGGCCTTGGTGACAATGTCAAGCTCATCAGCGACGGCCTGGAAGTCAGGCTGAACTTGTCAGTATCTGAAGCGATAGCGCATGGATTTGTGTGAACGTACTCGGCCGTTGCTGGTGTGTCCAATGCAGGACACAAGAAACTTGACCTGATCAATAGGCTCTTGCTTAGACATGATGACTGATGTTTGGTCTAGATAGAGTGAGCGACAAACGAGATAAAAAGTAAGATGAAAATAGAATATGAGATGAAGGATAAAAGGTGTCTCAAAGCATACAGTGTTTGATGTTGGTGTTGTGGTTGAGTGTGCTGGTGATCAGGCGTAAACAGGAGGAGGGATGGTGGGAGGATGAAAGGTGGAGAGGGGACGAGTGGAATCCAAGTTGGTTCAAGTAAACAAAGATTGAACTAATTTTTGCAGTGTACTACGACAAACGCTGGCGCTTCCACAGGCGGGCAAGGCAGCAGTTCACTGCTAGTGACTTGAGAGACGGGACGAAGAGGCAGCAAGCAAACGCAACACTCCACCACTTTTTCTCCTACGTAACATTATTCTAGGTATGGAACGTAACAATACAATCCAAGTCACCGCAGTGACCAGGTAACAGATGTACCATTCAAAATAATTCATTTGGAGACGTCTCTGGCGTGACAGTCGCTGCCAGCTGTCAGCTGTCAGCTTGAATGCTGGTACGGAAGTACAAAGAACGCCCGATTACCTGCACACTTGGCCCTAAGGACGATCACAAATGTCTGAGAAATTCACGAGAACACGGAGCCGTCCTAGAAGAATGCATTAGAGCTCGTAGGTGATATTCTTATGACTGAGGGGCCCAAGACAGTCATTCAGGGGTAGGCCCACCTGATGTCTTCGCAGCGACACTCAGTAATATTTTCATATATTGGATAAACTGTTACTGCAAAATCTCTTCATGGCAATCTTGGAAACTTCGTGGCAATGATACATTGGTTGATAAAATTCATTTGGAGAGTTCGGGGTGCCACTCTGACGTCAAATTGCAATCGATGTGATCAACACTTGTAGTGAATGTCCGATTTACAGCTTCATGTATTTTTCAAAGTCCCATTGTCGTTGTTTCAACTCTAGAGGATATCCCTAGCCAGATATCTTGGATCCCAGCTCTGTTGGTGATGTCGTGGTGCAAATCATGGCACAATACATCTTCCATGCTACCATTCCATCAATCTCGCCATGGGCACATCGCTTAATCCATATCCTCGTCCTCATCTTCGGACTTGACTTTCTTGCTCTCGACCTTGAATTCATCCTTGACATCCTCGTCGTCTTCATCCTCCTCCTCCTCGGGCTCAGTCTTCTTGACCACCTTCTTGGCGGCAGGCTTGCGGGGGGTGCGAGGAGCGCGAGGCTTCTTGGCGACCTTGTCTCCAGCCGCAGCAGCAGAGCCCTTGCGAGGGCTTGCAGTAGCAGAGTCGCCGCGCCAGCCGTGACGGACCGACATCTGGCGGAAACGTTCCTTGGCGCATTTGGCGTCCTTGAGGCTGAGAGTCTCAGCGACGGCGTCCCAGTCGGCGTCTGGCTTCTGGGTCATGTTGTCGAAGATGGCCTTGATGAATCGAAGCTCACCATCAGTGAGGCCAGTAGTGGAGCCATCTTCACCGGTGGTCTTCTTGGCAGGCATGATGATTGATAGGCTGCGTTCGTGTCAGTATTTCATAACGGGGCTAGGTGTCTGAGGATAAAAGATATACTGACAGTAATAGGTTCTTGCAAGGTATTAAGAGTGTAGTATTGTGAGTTCCCTTGAGGGTCGGGACTGGTTAATATGTATTGGCTGTGTGTTGGTTGTGTTTGGTGCGAGTTGGCAGAGAAGTAATGTTGCGAGGATGGAAAGGTTGGGTGGGAGGATGGCGTGAGGAGGGGTTTTATGTCTGGGACCAGCCAAAGCAAGTGCCAGAGCTGGAAGATGAATTTCGAGCTAGCCTGAATTAACAATACAAAACAGGCGTCGAGGATCACTATTGTTAATGTGGTCACAGCAACAATAGCAAGCTTGCAGTGCCGGTCACTGGCGGGCAGCTGCACAAGCAGCAAGAGCAAGGAGTAACTACAGGACGGCACCGCTTTGAATAGTAGACAAGAATCGGTGATAACATCTTTGAATTGTGTTCATCTGCGAAACAAATGATAACTTTGGATGATCAAATGAGATGATTGCGTCCCCAGTAACCACTCGAGTCTAGGATCAAGGGGGACGACACTCCTCAATCACAACTCACCTCCTGCAATTTCCACAAAATAGATCATTTGGATCATAGCACCGGTTGGCAAGTATGCTAGTATTTGTCTAGACTTTTCAATTCCGTGTCGTGGATTTTGTATGGTACTATGTCGCTACCCTAGCTGTTACATCCTGAGATGATATACCATTTCCATCCCATCAATCATTCCAGACTTTCCACAACCCTCGTAGATCGTAGTCAACAGCTCAAATCTCCATATTTCCCGATAAAGTCTCGAGATTACTGGAAGAAGGGGTATTGGATGGTGATGTCTTCGAAATTGCCGAAGTTGTGCTCCTCACTCGGATCCTTCTCGGGAGTCTTCTCCGAGTCGCGATCTTCATCCTTGACAGACGGCTTGGGTATCTCCTCATCATCATCGTCGAAGATGTTGAAGGATTCCTCTTCCTTCTTGACCTTGTTGTTCTTCCCCTTGGCCTTGACGGCGCTGCGAGGGGTGGTGGTCTTGGAGACACGGCCGCCAGTTGGCTTTCGGGGGGTGGCAGGAGTACGAGGAGCAGCGGTAGTCTCAGTAGAGATGCCCAGCTTGCGCTTGACCTGTCCGAAGCGGACCTAGAAGGTGCCAGGGTCAGTACAAGGTTGGGATGATAGATGAGGGTGGACGATGAGGGGGCGATGCCATGGTAGGCATGGGAAGGATAAGGCTCACCTTGGCGACATCGGCGTTCTTGAATCCAGCCTCGGTAGCGACAGCGGTCCAGTCAACGTCGGCCTTGTTGCGGGTATTCTTGACGATGCTGAAGAACAGCATAGCCTCAGCGGCAGTAGGCTCTCTCTTGTTGTCGGCCATGGTAGCGATGTTCTGCAAAGTATCAGCTTTAGAAGGGTCGACCTTTCAGAAGGGAGTGTCAAGTATTATTACATTTGTCTTGTGAAGTGAAAGCTGGTATGTATTTGTGGTGCGGTTGTTATGAAAGAAAGAAAAGGAGGAAATGCTTGGTGTGGAGGGGAGAGAGTAAATCCGCCAGAGAGTGAAGGGGTTTAGGCTTAAATCTTAGGGGAGAAGCAAACCGCAACTGCAAGGGAACTGTCAGAGCTTGGGTGACTGTAGAGCCAGTGTTTGATTAGAGGGGAATGCTGAAGAAGCCGGGCGATTCACTGAGCTGGTGCGCAGGCAGCCTTGTAATAGTGAAAGCCCGCTTGCGAAGTTAAGGATGCTCGCTGTGTTCCCTATAGATGAGCTGCTGGTGATATTCTTCCCCTCTTTTGCTCTTATTCTGGATTGCTATGGCACTGCCAACTGTCAAGCATTAGTATCGCCTACCTGCTGCACCATAACAGACATGGAAGCCATGGGGATTATCTAGTCTCTCAAGAAATAGGTTCAGACAATTTTTGATAGGAACGCAAGGTAGCATGGACATATTTCTCATATTATATTGCATATAAAAGCGCTATCGTACAGCTTTCATAGCGATGTATGAGTTCCAGCAAGACGAATAACTACCTGTGACCTTTTTTTTATCATCCTCCTGTGTTTAATCACGAAGAAACGTTGATCCCAGTAAACAGACCCAAATATAAACCACAGATGAGCGATACCATGACAGTAAGGAGATAGGGGAAGTAACCACATGAAAGAAAACGTCATTGTCATTAAGTCATGTAAAAAAAAGAAAAAAAAGCAATCGACCGGGACACCAGTTTTGTACATCAGTAATCTTCTCTGCCTCTATCCGTATCATTCATCCTTCTTTTTCCGAGGGTATCAAAAGGATGTGTCGTTAAAGTGATCCATCCATTCAGGGCTGTAGTCCGCAAGAGACGAGGGACCGTTGGGGTCAAGATCGTTACCAATGTTGGGCTTGTAGGAATTCAAGTCGTAAGGGGTGTCAAACGTATGAAAGGGCGACTGTTCCACAACGATGGGGTCATGAAGAGGCTGTTGAGCCATAAAATCAGGAGCAGAGTCGATCGAAGGACCAAACCCGTTGCGCATTCTCAAGTCCTCGAGGGAGGCTGGATTGATAGCAAGGCCTTGGGGCATGTCATCGCTGCAAGGAGTGAGAAAGCGATGGTTGAAATCGTCTCGGTTGTCGGTTAGGTAAGGAGATGAGGTCGAGGCGGGAGAGAACTGCGCCAAGTATGGGTTCTGTTCCTGCTTGACGAGAGGACTTTGATGAGTTTGAGCATAAGACGCGAGGCTCGCTGCAGAGTTTGACTTGGCAAGGCTGTGGTTCTTGGGCTTTTGCGTCTTTTTCGACTTTGTTACTCGACTCTTGTCTTCAGCACGAGTTCTCTTCTGTGGCTCGTGGCCCCTGACAGTATCACGAAAGCGAGTATATCGCATCCTTGCAGCATGACCATTTGTGATGGGCTGTAGGAGTACAGGGTCCGAGGCGACTGCATTCCAGTCGATCTGATAGGGATGTTAGGGAACTGCTCATGAGGGTACGCATAGTCAGATGAACTTACATCCTTAAGGTTCTTCTGGTTCAAGATGGCCATGAGGAACCGAGCCATGGCGTTCTCGCTGTTGGGAGTCATTATGGATGCTGTGCAGTGTGATGGAAAGAAGTATAGAAGTGAATAGAGAGCAAAGAAGAAAAATAGTAGACTGAGGCGAGAACGATGCCGTAAATGCAGGCAGAATAGAGCAAGGTTTGATGATGTAGATAAATTAGAACATGTGAAGCTAGAGGTATGGAGCGTGACTATGTCGAAAGGTAAGGAAGTAGCGGTCCGAGGATAAGGTTGAAAAGTCGCAGATGAGTAGTTTATTCGACTCTGAGTCACTGTCACAGTGGAACCTGACTCGGTGAACTCGACGAAATGGTTCGGCGAGGCTGAAGATCAACCGAAGATAAATCGAATGGATGAAAACGGCTAAAGTCGAATTGCTCAAGAGAGAGATCTTGCAGGAGTTGGGTGTGTTCTCTTAAACCAACAAGATGAACGAGGCCGAAGAGGAACGAGCCGAGAGCAGGCGTATCGGGAGGAAACCCGTCTTTGAAAGGAGGGTCAACAGAGACCACCGTAGTTGATTTATATGTGCATGTGAAACGTTTGTCTGAATGGTGGTTATGGATGAATATTGAGGACAGATGAGGAAGAGAGACGGAAGAGATGGAAAAGGGAGGCAACACTAAGAAGGAGGAAAAAGAAGAGGAAGAGAGGGGATCTGTGTTATATGTACGAATCCGCCGTGCAGTAGCTGTTTGCTAAGATTCAACCTAAAAGTGATGCCACACACACACACACCTCTTTACGGTACATCTACGCCCATCCATCTCAACTCCTTGTGGGGGAGGGAACCTACTGTAAGTACTACCCAACAAGCAGATACAGGGGGAGGATCTATCCCAGTCCAGGCACAGCATGGGTCCCCATAGCGCTGAATTATTACTGCACTGCTAAGAACCCTGAGAAAAATGTCTGAGACGATGGAGAGAATATACATGGAAAGGGGAGGTCAATGATGGCGACGATGCTCCATAGTTGCCTGAATTAAAATCTCGTCCTGTCGGATTCCAAGACGATCCTTCCCGTTGATGGAAAATGGGGCGCGACGAGGGCTGCAGTCGGCGCGAACAACGCGTAAAGTGGTTACTGACCCCCCCCCCCCGCTAAATCCACTAATTCAGAGTCTAAGACAGCGCCCCCATAGCCCCTTGTCGCCGGAGCTAGGGGGCGCTGCAGCCACTACGCTCCAGTGGGTGCCGCCGTTCATTCAATTAATGGATGGATGGATTGTTTCTATCCGTAGATTCAAGAAGAGATAAGATCAATTCATTTGAGACAGATCAATCCTCTTGACGATAATTATTGATTGCGAATCACATCTGGAATGAGATATAGGCTTCAATTTCTAGTTACTAATCTAATGGAACTCTCTTCCTTTCCTCAAAGGGTAAATGGACGAATCTCGTAAGCTTAAAATCAGCCAAGAACGATTCAATTAACCAAAGACAAGATTTCTAAATCAAAGCTTCCGACACATCAAGCTAAGGCAGGCTTTGGACAGGGGTTAAAAACAAAGCCCAGGAATGGGTATGGAGTGAAACCACAAAGTGTGACTCATTTCGCGGGTCACGGACGAATTATCAACGGCACTTGAAGCATACGACATGCAACGACGCAGGGGGAGAAAACTTGAAGCCAACCTGGTTGGGCGAACTTGGCGATCCATGGCGACCATGATGGTTGTTTACATTGCCTCGTGGCTTTTACAGATGTATTTTCGATTGGTTGAGTGGTTTGAATTGAGCTTAAACTTGACCATGGCCTGTGGAAAAGTTCACAGTGAAATAAGTATGGATAGTAATTGAGACGAGACAAGAGGGACTCGACTGGACTGTGTTGGGATTCAGAAATGGCCACCTTGCGCCTTGACACTCAGAGAATGAAAGAAATTGCAGCATGCAGCCGATCCGCCGAGGCTTGCTTGCTTTGTTTTGCCCTTTTGGCTATCGACGCTCAGCTGAGGGGTGTAGCCTAGAAAAATGGTGATGGATGGAAGCCGAGACGACGAGGACGAAAAGCAGCAATTCGACAACCACAACAGCTGGAGAAGTCTGGAAAGTTCATGTATATGTTATTCTGAGGATAATGCTGTACTTTTTCTGTAACAAATTGCTTCTACGGTCGCGTATGGCTCTCTATTTAATTCTTGGTCGTTATGGAGGGCATGAGATGAAGTGGGTGGGAGACGCGACGGGCGCGCAGCTGGTGGGACCTTGCCAGGCTTGCTCATCAGGAAATGGGAACGAAAGCACGTGAGGAAGGGCCCCACTTGATGTTCTCTTTTCTTATCCCCTCTTTATCCTTTCTCATGCCCTTGCTTCAAAGTGTGGCGCAACTCGGATTCTTTGCCACTTGACCACTTCCGTTTTCACTACCGTTTCGCTTACGTTAGTAACTACACTTTCTAGACCGTTTCGAGAGACACGTTCGCTTCTTGACTGCACAACTCGGCTTTGCAGTGCACATTTCTTGAGTTTTGTTTGTGTATTGTGATGGTTAGTGCATCAATAAAGCTGTCTGTTTGAGATGCACATTCAATTATACACCTTTTCTAATAGTCTCTTCAATGTCTTTGAGGATGAAATTGAACCTAAATAAAACTCCCCAAGCCAAGATGTTGACTATTATTCAACGGCTTCTCCATGATCGTGGCCACCTTCCTGAATAATCGTCATCAAACGTAAACAAAGCAATCTATGAGAACAAAAAGCAAAGACTAGAGAAAAAAATAATCACAAAATGATAGATGTCCTGTCCAATTACATCTCGATCTGCACAATGATAAGCTCTAATACCGGATGCATCGGAGCCATCATTCATCCGGATCCGACACCTACGTAGTTATCTAGTAGTTAGTGTCTTCCCTGCTTCCCCATCCCATGCCGCCAACCAAGAAGGTACAGAGTATGGGGAGCTTGGACCAATCTGTTTTCCGTTCAGAGACTCTCCCTACCTTGCCTTAGCAATTTCTCACCCAAACTACATACACTACCAATTTTCCCATTGATCCAGCCATTGCCTTAACAGCTTCCAACCATCTAAAGTCGCGTCATCGCCTCAACAACTATCAATTTTTGTCGAGTCGACCTTCTCAGTAACTGCTCTTGTCCAGTATGAACAGTAAGAACTGGAATGACAGGGCAGACAAAGACTTGTTCTTTACTATTCTCTCTGTTAAAAACATTGGCGTCATAAGCGGCTCGGAATGGACCACTATTGGTAACCATATGAGAAGTCTGGGCTATGGCTTCACCAATGAAGGCTGTCGGTAAGTCCTTTATATTTTTATTCTCATGTACTTGCTGTTCCCTCAATTACAATGCGATCCTGCTCGGTTAAACCACAAACTGCCTATCACGTCTTAACAATTGGTATCGGCGCATCATTCTACGCGTCAAAGTTGACTTATACCCACCCGCTCTTATACCACATACCTATACATATATATTTACAACCCCAACATATACAACATATTCCAAATGCCGATCTGATCTCACATAATTCAATACTTCTCGAACTTTTACCCCACACAAAACTAACGTCATGCCAGCCAACACTTTCAAGGTCTACGTCGGGCTCAACACAAGGCGGAGACTACTGGCCCTAATGGAGACACAGTACGGCGAAATGACCCGACTATGAATCCCATCACACGTCGCCCTGGGCCTGGGAGAGGTCGACCAAGAAAACAGCCTCCCGTTCCAGTACCTGGAGCTCCGGGAGAGGGTGATCCACATCCACCTCTAGCACCTGGTATCGTCCCTGGACCACTTCCCAACTCTGCGCCTTCTTATCCCCAGGGTGCTAGTGCCCAGCCTTATGATCCTGTTCCTGCTGGTCATCAACCTATACATCTTCAACCAGTTCAGGCTACTATAAGACCTGGCAGTATCTCTTCTGCACCACCTACACCGCAAGCACCAACTCCTGGCAACGCGGTCCCTGGTCCAGTCTCGGTTACATACCCAAGCCCGACTCTTGCGTCTGCGCTCCCTCAGGAGTCTCCTCACTTACACTCTCTTCAACATGGACAGCCTGGTCAATCCGCTCAATCCGGCCAGCAGCCTCAACCTGGGCAGCAGTCCCAATCAGATCAACACTCCCAATCTGGTCAACAGCCTCAGCCAAACCAAGCTCAGTCGGCTCAACAATCTCAACCTGACCAACAGCCTCACTCAACCACACAGCCTCAGCCTCAGCCTGGTCAAGAGATACAACCCAATTGCCAATCTCAGGAGCCTTCGCAGGAACCTCCACGAGAGACTCGGGAAGCTACTGACGCAAGTGCTGCGTCCCAGCCCCAACCAATAGAGCAGAACCACGAACCCCATAGTCTCATGCCTCAAGAGCAATTGCAGCCGGAACACGAAGATATAGATGCCGATGTCGATGCGGACGGCGAAGCAGATGTGGACAACGACGAGCCTAGTGCTAAACGACAACGTATGGGTTCGCCAGAACCTCCCAAAGGTGATGAAATGGATGATGAAGCTGTGCTAGCCCTCGCAGCTCACAATGGTTCCACGGATTTTGCTTCCGAGTAAGTTAATTATTGCCTTCTTGACGTGAATAGCACGGACTAACCGTTCCTAGTTTTGCTACTTATGGTGAAGCATAGTGGCTCCCTTACTAGACAAACTTGATACCACGGGCATAGGCGTTAGAGACCGGTAGTTGCGCAAATGATCCTTGTTTTTTTTTTGTTTTTTTTGGACAGAATAGATACGGGCAAGCGTGGAATGATATCCATTGCGCAGTTTGTTATAACTGAGCGAAATGTTTGTATATAAAAGGGGGGGGCAAAGCTTTATTGCTTCAGAGCAGAGAGGATAAACCATTGTCTTTGAATGTCAAATATTTGAAATACATGTATACAGATAGACAGAAAACAATCGGTATCGTTTGTACAGTTGGGTGACTCGTCTGTTTCTTTTTATTCGAGGCACTTGCATCGCACTGCAGCCGGTTCCTGGACTATTACTGCATTGCAACAAAGCCGTGGTCGGCACTAGCTTTGCATTCTTCTGTGAATCATTTCTCTGCTAGTGTTCCTTTCGATTACCTGCCTGCACTGCAGACGTGCGCAGCTTGCCTATTTATTATCCGTTATCATCTTTCTCGACTTCTTTAACACAACATCATCAACCATCATCCTTCCTCTCACTCAATATCATCAACCCAAATATCATCAACTCAACATCATGCCTGGAAAACCAAGCGACTGGGACAACGTCGATTTCCTCTTGGATCTCGTTGTCGGCCTCTACACCGGTGCCCAGACCAACAAGGGCTTGACTCCTGCCATCAAGGAATCCATCGGGGAGTACCTCAAGACTCGTGGATACACCACTTCCTTTGACGCTGTTCGGTATGTGTTCGCTTTTTTCTTTATTTCAGGCTGCAAGTTTCCTACGCAAACACCGAAAAGCCTGCTTCATCTTCCATCCTAAGCCTTAGGGGAGATTTGGGTATAAATCTTCTGGCATGGCATCTTCTCCCCTCTCAACAACTTCTCATTTGCATCTGAGCAAAGCGCACTGCACCAACACTGCCTCATCTCTCAGTCTCACCTTTCTACTTTTCATTTCTGCAACTTGCTTTTCCATCTATCTATCTATCCACTCATTCAGTATCATGGCCAAACGTCAAGTGATGGTTTGGGACGCCAACGTCCATGAGGATATCCTCATCAGCCTTTTCCAGCACATCAAGCCCAGCTCCGATGACTGGAGCAACGTCATGAGTGACCTTCAGGAGAAGGGGTACTCATTCACTGAGGGCGCTCTTCGGTACGAAGTTTCACTGTTTTTACTTGTTGCCTGCACGGCGGTTTTTTTGTTGTTGTTTTTTTCCCTGCTTGCATCCCAACTCTTCACACTCCCCGCGTTCCCCCTCCATATCTGTGCACTCTTCATTCATATCTTTTTATCCTTCTCCATCCTTTCTCATCCACCTTCCCACATCATCTACCACACATCGTATACACTAAGCAGTATATACTTTTGTCTTCCTTCACTTGCTTCACCCATTCAAGTCATCATGCCTCCCAAGCCTACCCGCGGTTGGGATGCCACCTCTCACGAGGATCTCCTACTTGCCCTCTTGGAAGAGATGAAGCCCAACAAGACCATCCTCACCAGCGTGGCCGACAAGATGCGCGACAAGGGCTACTCCTACTCCTATGACGCGATCAAGTATTTTTTGTTCCTTTAGTCTTTGATGCATTTTCTTAACTGACAGTAGGCTAACTTTCTTTTCTCTTCAGCCAGCACGTTCAGAAGCTTCGAAAGAACCGTGACACCACTGCGATCCAGAACTCTGGTTCTGAGGCTGCCACTCCTCGCAAGCCTCGTGCCACTGCCTCCAAGACTCCCAAGCGCACCGCTAAGCGAAAGGCTCCTGCCAAGTCTGCTTCCATCGCTGATGACGAAGAGTATCTTGAGGATATGAAGCTGCAGCTCAAGATGGAGGAGACCGACGGAGGCGATGATGCGCTCCTCTCCCCCAAGGGCGCCAAGCGGGCCCGAACTGTCACTCCCAAGTAAGTTTACCATACAACATATTAATGAGGTGTCAATCTAACAATACCCAGGGCTGAGCCTGAAGCCGACGATGAGCCTGACAGCGGCGAGGTCTAAATCTAGGCACTAGTAAGTCGACACCCCCTTCCAATTCACCCCTTTCTCATGCTAACATCTCAACAGTTTGTCTTCACTGAACTTTTCCTTTGACAAGTTCCCGATGAAACACGAGGTCCGCGATGAATGGAGGGTGGATATACTGGCTTTGAGGCCCATCGCAGAAAAATAGGGGGTGGAATTAGGCTATGATGATTTACATATGCCTGCATGTAACGGCGAATCGCCCAGTATGATGGGAATATCATGAGCACATATGTCTCTGATAAATTGAAGAATATCGCCCATACTCCTGCTCGTCGCATTTAGTCCCCTAATGTTTTGCTATGTTGTGCTAAAGCCTGACACTCCGCGATATCTTCCCTTCCAATGCCGGAATCTAATTATCATTGGTTTTAGGGGAATCACACAGATTCAAGTTCATTTCTAGGCAGTTTATGTTTGTGCGGTCAAATCCCGTTAGGCAGAAGAATCAAGTGCCTCTGCCAGCTGCACTTCACTAGGTACGCGTCTATACTATTCATCCCATATGTGTATCTCCTCTCACTGCGCTTTTCAACCCGCCCTTATTTCCTTCTATTCACTCTCTATCGTCTTTCATTTTATCCCCACTTCCATTCTTCCATCTCCTTGTTCTACACTACTCATCCACCTCTCCCTTACAGCCTCCCACCTCCACTACTCACTCAACTACCTACCAAAGTATCTCTTCGTTCATACCAAACGAATTTCTCGACCATCATCATGCCTCCTGCCGAGAAGAAGTGGGATGCCAACGCCGAGCGCGATCTTTGCGTCGCAATCATCATGGGCGCCCAGGATGGTGAGCGCATG
Source organism: Fusarium goolgardi (assembly GCA_014899075.1). Classification (NCBI taxonomy): domain Eukaryota; kingdom Fungi; phylum Ascomycota; class Sordariomycetes; order Hypocreales; family Nectriaceae; genus Fusarium; species Fusarium goolgardi. Next base: position 52,119 of record JAAVUI010000335.1, read on the forward strand.
CGCTACAACTGGCCCAAGGTTCACAGCTCCATGGAATCTCTTGGGTATTCCTTTACCAAGGATGCCATCTCGTATGTATTTTGCTTTGTTTATTCTCACTTCATTTTATCTTTGGCATTCTTTCTTCGTCGCTCAACTCCCCAACATACCCATAACCATGCCCATTTACTCACTACCAGAACAGTCAGCACTTCAGCAAGTCCATCATGCGCGACTTCAAGGGTCGCCACGGAGATGCCTCTGCGAGCAACTCTCCCGCTCCTGCTACCACGCCTACTTCAAAGAAAACTCCCCGCAAGCGCGCCACTCCTGCCAAGGGTCGCAAGAAGAAGGTTGAGATTGAGGACGATTACGATGATGAGGACGAGGTCGCCGTCGGGTCTCCTCTTGCCAAGAAGATGAAACACAAGAAGGAGGAAGAGGACGAGGATGTCAAAATGAGTAAGATTGAGGATGAGCGTGAGCACAGGTACGCTATGGCTGTGTTTGAGTCTGGAATATGTTACTGACTTATGCGTAGTGCTACACCTGACAAAGACGCCAGGTTTGAGCAGTGGCTTGCGGGCAGCGCTGCCGCCCAGGAGTAGATTTTGCTTCATAACTGGAACTGAATGAGGGCTCGGAGAAACGATGCTTTAGTCGCTGGGACTTTGGTGCAAGTTCGAACAGGAGATTTATGACCCCGATGAACTGGACTGGTAGTTATCACAATGATATCACTCTGTGATACCCTCAAGCAAGGACTAAACACCTAACACAAACCAAGCGGGCTTTACCTGGCTATATATCCAATCTTTGTTGCTGGGATTGGCCCTTATCAAGACATTCAATACAATATTTGATGCCCTGTCTAAACCTGACACTGTCCTCCCGAATTTTCCTTGGATGTGAGTGATGACACCCAGATGACTCAATCACAAGCTAAGATGAGTTCATCATCACCTTGAGTGAGGGTCATATAATTACATCCCTCGATCTTCCTGGGCTTTGTACTTTCTGACCATAGCTTCGTCTCCATGTGGATTGACTGTTCATTGCGTGTTCATGACAAACAACAAGTGGCGTGCCTACTTTCCTGTAACCAACCTGATTGTCTTTATGATCATACCCACCCGATATATTGGAAGCCAAAGCGGGCTGTGTCCTCATCAGCTTTCTGCAGCTTCTTCCAAGATTGAACATGACAAGCATACTTCTACAGATACAATTCCAGTTGTTGTAAAAACCAAGGGTCTCCCATCTTGACGAGTACAATCCACTTGTCCATAAAACAAGCACCAGAGGGGCGGGCTTTTATATCACCAAGCAACAATGGACAATTAGGCCAGTCGCACAAACATCAGGAGAAACATTCTATTGCAGCCCAAGCCGAGGCCATGTCCCTAAGTCCCCATCACAAAGTCATATATACACTTCAAGTGCCAGGCTTATCCATTCGTAAAGCAACAGGCACTACTGTAGGCAGCTGGTACCAGACTACATAGCATGGGTTCAATCAAGCTCTAAGACATATGCATTTCCGCCCAAACGCCACTTCAAATCATCAGAAAGCCATCAATTATCTCGGTCGTCGGCCGTCCAGTCTGTTTCCTTCACTGGTCCCCTTCTTCTCAGGGGCCTTGGTCTTGTCATCTCCCTCTCCTTTTCTCTTGACAGCACCTCGGAGTGTCTGACCCTGGCCATCAAAATGAGGCCTGTTGGCACTTTCCTTCTCTTTTTCCTTGTCGGCATCCGTCTTGACAGGCTTGATCTCGTAACCGAAGAAAAGCTTGTTGGGAGCCAGACGCAGAGCCGCAGGGGCACCATCACGCCTCTTGGGCATACCTGGAATCTCTACCGTCGGGACTGGGGTTGCTGGCTTGGGTGTTGAGGCCTTGCTGCTCTTCTTGACAAGTTTCTGGCCCTCTCCGAGGAAATTGGTCACATTACTTGTGACTGAAGGCGCAATGGCGCTATAGTTGATGGACTGGGCCATGGTTCCTTGGTTGTGCAATAGGCCTCCAGCAGGGGCACCACCTCGTGTGCTTCTGGGGGTGCTTGTTCCGCTCTGACGTTCAGGCTCAACGTATCCGACTGGCGGAGCGAACTCTACCGACACATCGGTTTCGATCATACTGACTCCCATCTTATCCGTCTCAGGCTTCACATCAAGGACAGCGACATCGTAGACTTCATCGTTATAGGAAAAGTTGAATACATCGCCCTTGGTCAGTGTGGCAAAGTTGCGGAATGCCTTTTCCAGGACAGCCTTGGGATCACTAATCTCAAGGAAGTTGACGGATTGAGGCTGCAGCTTGACCAGCTTGGCCAGCTCCAGTGATGTGGTACGGATCTGGATCATGTCGCCGACATCCATTCCAAGGGTCACCATCATCTACTCGGCGTTAGCAAGACTTTCTAGAGATGTGCTGTAATATCATACCCATTGGGGAATGTATGCTCGTCCTTCCTCTGCAATAAACTCCAGCACACCGGCGTGCGAGTGGCGTCCCTTCTCTCCGTTGATCAGCTCCATGAGCAGAGGCCACTGCACGTGAAGCTTGGACACTTTATCGAGAGCCGATGGTGGCAGGATGATCTTGGAACCATAGTTGAGCTCTGGTCGTTCGGAACCAGGGGCCATGACAAGAGGATAGCATCGATAGTATTCGTCGAAGCGTTGCACGATGGGTCGTCGTCCATGGCGAGCCATGTTGTAGAGGTGCTCCGGGTTAGCGGGATCGTACCCGCCTCCAAAGCCAGAGTACTAAGACAGGTTAGCAGCTGGATCTGAAGCTCCTGCCTGGGTGAAGTGCGAACCATGGTGATGGTGGTCTAATCAAGTATGTCGCGGGTTCGATAAGTCGAGTTTTGCGGTGCACAGGCGGTCAGCAGATGGGGCGGCTGTCTCGTCTCGAAGTTGATGTTGCTTCAGCTCCCAAAGGTGAGGAGAATTATCTAGGTTGTTGCGCAACGAATTTACGGTCGCTATTGTAAGATCCGAAAGTTGAAAGATTGAGCTGGTCGATGCACGTTTGAAGGTCCAAAGCCACAGGCAACGTGGGGGCCTGTGGAGGCTACAGAGGCAGCTCTTGATGACGCAGTTAAGCTAGCAGGCACTCAAAAGTGACTAACGACCTGCAGGGTGTAGGTCAGTCACCCTATAGTACCTACTTGTGATAAGTGGTTTACTCAGACTTTTGGTTGGTATTGCATTTAGCGGTATAAAATGCATTGTAGACTCAATAAAGTTTCTTTGAGCATGATGTGTCACAGACCTTTGTCCAAAGCTGAATGCTTTGTCCATCATGTGTAAATGGATGTATGAGCGTCGTGGTTGACACTTTGTCTTTGCTACAGGTTCACCTAAATATTTGTCAAAGAGCTGATCTCTTTGCCTTACATGACGAAAAAAAAATTGATGTAAGAATGATTATCAACATATCATCCACTGATATAATAAAGTAAAGCTGTATAGAAAACATCTTGATGAACGAAGTGAAGGAGTGCACCTTTCAACTGAGCCTCTTCACTCTTACGCTCTCACTGGAGGCTCACTTTACGTGCCTAAAGCTTAGATCGTGAGCTGACGGGGATCATTACCCAATATAGACTAGCTTAACTATTACGCCTAGAACTTTACCATGTAGAATAGAACATGCAAGCTCCATGATCTCTCATCATTTATTTTTCAATTAACCCTCCTCAGGGTACCAGAACCTAGACTACCAAAACATACGAGACCAAATAACCAAGTCAATCTATTGTCACTTTAGACCAGACTCCTAGGTCGTTTATTCTTGTACCCTAATAAGCCATAATTGAACATGACGTCACGTCCTTCACTTCGTCCCAAGCGCGACGGAGAGAACTTTGCGCGAACCCACCATCACGAAGACGAGTCCGATACGAACCGAGTCAAGTTCGACGTGCGCAATCCTTCAACTCTTGCACCCGATGCTCGCGAAGAAGATGCCATCCTCGACGCCGATGTCATTGGCGGCTCGGGAACCAAGCGCGGAGCTGTGAACCTCGATGGTTATGATAGCGATTCAGAAAATGAGGACTTCAACACGCGCAATGAGAAGCGAAGAAAAGAGGAGGCAGATGCTGCGAATTCCGCATGTAAAGCCCCAGGCACTACAGCGGGCGACGGCGACGACGACGACATGTTTGCTGTGGATGATGACGATGCAGCCAACGGAGATAAGAGTGTTCCTGAGGGAGACGACGTCGAAGAGAGCGGTAGGAAGAAGAACAAAGTTCGCTTCCTTGATGCGGATCAGATCGATGGTGTCGAAAACACCAGCAGAGATAAAGAGCGCATTCGACTCGATGACGAGGGAAGCAGCGAGGATGAAGCCGATGTGGAGCTTGCCATACAAGAAGAGGGTGTCGACGAGGAGGTCGGTATGGGAGGACTCAAGAAACATGCCCCCAAAGTTGAGGCATTCAACCTGAAGCAAGAAATGGAGGAGGGTCAGTTCGATCAAGATGGCAACTACATTCGCAAAGGTGGCGACCCCGATGCTGTACACGACAACTGGTTACAAGGTCTCAGTAAAAAGGAGATGAAAAAGGCAGCGGCAGCGCATGAGAAGCGCGAAGCCGAGGCACGGAAGCAGCGCTTGGAGGATGACTCGATCCTTGTATCCGAATTGCTAAAGGCTCTAATTCTCAACCTCGAACGCGCCGAGACACCGCTCGAGGCCCTGGCCCGGCTGGGTAAAAAGCAAACAAAACCTAAGAAGATTCCCAAGTGGAAGCTCAAGAAGATGAACAAGGGTAATGAAGGCATGGACATAGACGGCGGGGAGGAGCCCGAGGATCCAGTGCAAAAGAAAATCAAGGCATCGATTGATTCCATCACAGAAGCGGCAGATAAGCTCTTGAGCCGAGATTACGAGGAGATTTATGAACAAGAAAGGGAGTTACTGGTACGAGAATATCAAAAGGAGACAGGAGAGGATTGGGTGGAACCAGCAAAGCAGGATGAGGATGATGAGGAGCAAAGAGCGACAGTGAATCCAGGAACAATGTGGGAGTTTAGGTGGGCAGATGGACGCGATGGGAATTCACAACAAGGACCGTATGACGGGGCTACGATGAAGGCGTGGAAGGATGCTGGGTACTTTCCAGATGGTGCGGTCGAGTTCCGACCCGTGGAGGAGGGCCAAAACTGGACTGTACATGTTGATGCCTTCGAGTGAAGAGACTTCTTCAACGGCATGAAACGTCACCCAAGCCTCGGTGACAGAAAACAAATAGCCCAAGAGTGGGCCTAATATGGCACAAATGACTAAACTATTCTGTCCCCTAGGTAGGTAAAGTCTATCTAGTTTTCTGCGACTCCGAGGTCAAGGAGCGAAAAACGAAATCAAGGTAGTACAGGTTGAGCGCGCACTAGGTATGGCTTTGGTCTACCGCAAGACAATTGGTGACAGACAAATCCCAAAGTTAAAAGGGTAGCACGACTTTTACTATGCTGCGGGGATGGATATCCGTCGAGTCTTGTTGTGTACGTATGGATGCTCGATCAGTCAGGTTGCATGCCAGTCAGTAGTGTACATGGGACAAAAACATAACGACGTGTAAGTGGATGTCTGAACCTCTAACAAACATGACAGCGAGTGGGTACTGTTTCACGTCGAGAACTCGGCAGACCCCATCCCATGAGTATGAACGAATGCATGGCACAGATAGCTTCGGCATTACGGTTCCGGACCTGGAGACAAGGTTGGGTGTTAAAGATGCAGTTTAGATGTGCATGTTCTCGAGCACCTTGAAGGGGTGCGATGATCATGCGGGCCTTGCTGGGCCGGGCTGGGTTTCATGACAACGGCCAATGATGGAGAAAGCATCATGGCACAGTACCGCGGGAGCATGACGGAAGAAGGAGACTAGAGACCAAAGAGGACATCCAAAAGGCTGGAAAACCTGGGATAATGGGTCTAAATGTGGCATCTGGTTCCTGGGGATCCCGATGCACGCCGGGGACGGGTGAGGCCGGGCAAGTGGAATCTCGAAAAAGAGGCTGAGAAGCCGGGGCAGCGAGTCAAGTATGGAGTAGAGAAGGAGCCCGTCTGGGGTTATATGGGGTCATACGGGTGGACGGGAAGAGGTTTGGTCTGTTGGAGTCTTTGACAGGCGAGGCTTGAGCCGACTCAAACCCGTGATCCCGTGATGCTCCGGTACGTGGAGTGGAAGCCGGGGCGGTAGCTGTAACCGAACGGTCAAGCACCGAGAGGCAGAGAGGCAGAGAGGCAGCCTCGCGGCGACAAACGGGCTGGATCGGGCTGCAGGGATTATTCGGGAACAATACTGATTGGAAGTGTGTAAGTGAGTTGTAACGGTAGGGAATTGATTCGACGACAATGAGTCTCTGTACGTAACACGGATGAAAAAGTTCGTGGTGAGCTCGTGCCTTGCCTTGGTTGAGCGTCGATCAAAGCGTTTCGGAACATGTAATGTTATTGCAGTCATTTTCGTAAGCGATCCTCGTGTTTCGAGTAATGTTGATGCTAGAAGGATCGATATTGTGAAGTGATGTTGAAGGTCCAGATTTGACGTCGGATTCGGGCCAGGGGTCATAATCATGGTGGAGGGGGATCGAGCTGCTAGCCACAGTAAGCAGGGGTTCTATCAGCCCAGTCCAGCTTGGACAGGTGGGCTCAGGTCAGGTCATGATCTCAGGTGAGGAATCTCGGTGAGATTGAAGAATTGGAATAAAAAATAAGGCCATAAAGATCCTTGTATATCTATTTGCATGTATGTATGGGTGATGTTATATTAACTGTTATGGGTTTCTGATTCAGGGTCCCCCATCTTTGAACAGTCACCATACAACCAGTACTAAACTCCAATGCACACGCCGAGGGGGTCTGGACAAAGGACCGATGTCAGATAAGCGGATAGTCGAGTTGTTCTTTGGCGATGGAATTGACAGAAGGATGGACTGATCTGATCCCATCTGATATGATGAGATATTTGAGAGTAAATTGAATAAACGAGCGAATATAGTCGGTCCGTCGAGGACCGTGGTCTATCGACGGGCCGACATAGGCCCTGCTCTCTGATGAGTTGATCTGAGTCGACAACATGATCCCAACAATTATAATCCCTCTCTCACCGTAAGTAGAGGGACGGCAAGAAAGTGAAACGGGAAGAGTTTGGAGGTCAAGGTTAACAGTTACTCCATTGGTTTATAGACATGTGTGTCTTGAATGTATGCGTTCCTGTTAGTAATGTGTTTCTACTTTAATCAATGATGATTTGTGTTTGACCGATGCGTGTTCAGTATGTTGGTGGTATAGTTGAGTCTATTCCTAGAGAGATTACACCAACAGTTTGTTCTTATGCGATATCTCAGAATTAGGATATGTTATGGAATCGAGTCAATACCTACCTACCTACCTATTGATTGGAAAATGATACCCCCCCGCCAGCCCCGCCACATTGCGTAAAAAGACGCAACAATGTAAAAGCCCGCAGCTAAAGTCGAGCGAAGATCAGGTACTAAGCCTCTTTTAGTGTTACCGTTGTGATGGTGAAGCTTCTAGCTCAATTAAGGTGACTCCGAGATATAAAAGCAACGTAAACAGGGAATTAATGAGAGAGATTGTTATTGTTATTGTCACGGAGATGATGGAAGCACATCGAAAGACGTGAAGAGAGATGTTTCAAGCCGTACGGCTCATGGCTAAGAGAGCGAACCGAGCTTTACAAGTAGGGGACGTGCATGATGCCATTTTATTGATAATACTATGTATGTATGTTAGGGTGAGGAGAGAAGACATGATATGAATAGTTTTGGCGGCTAAAGGGGGACGTAGATGGTGAGTCAGTTAGAGAAGAAAGGCAAATAAATTACTTAGAGGTAGTCTGAATGCAGGCCTGAATGCATGCGGCGTAGACAAGTAAATCTCAATCGTCAAACCTACACAATACACGAGAAGCAACCCAATGAATGATGATGATGAGGCTGGTGTTGATCATCAACCAAGTCCGTTTACCGGAGCATCCGGAGAGGATATGTAAGAAAACAGCTGATCTGTTTGTAATAAATGTGCTGAATCTATTGAACTGAATCAAAATACATTACGGAGAGTTGCACGGTAGAATGCGGTGTCTTATTCGGCGGCACCTACAAAAAATAAATAGTATCCATCCTTTTCGTCTCTGCGAGGAGGAGGGCGAGGGACAGAAATGGAATCATCAACTGAGGTGGCATGGCATGAGGGGTAGAAAAGGTACTTGGAGATAGAGTGAGGCGTGCATAATGGGGACATGTATCTTTTTCAGGGCATCAATCATCACCCCACCATGAATACATTGTATGTAGCTCTCGTCAGTAGTGGGGACCTTAGCTCACCGAGCGAGCTGTGAAAAGTGAGCATGATGGATGATACAGAGAGTGATATACATCAAAATATTTCAAGGTTAGGTAGTTATCCCATTCAACTTGAAATACATTGGTTAATTGCAAAGGGACATTGAAAGCCTGAACATGAACAAGTCATGGTGACGGTATTGTATGTCCAGCTATCAAGGTAGGAAGACTGAGGGCAAACAAAAAAAAAAGACTCCCACCCTCTCACCCGGTATTCCGTGTTCCATTGGCCCCTGTTATGATACGCTACACTGCGATTACCTTTTACTGTACGCCCCCTTGTTTGGCTTGGCTTGGCCTGGGTCTGGTCTGGGGTGTGTGTTCGTGGGATGATGAATGATGTGGTGGGTGGGTTAGTTAGGTACTAACTAAACATGAGCTTGATGAGAGAGAGAGAGAGTGAATAATCCGTTCCCATGGAATTCGATTATTAGTACTTGTACTCCCGCTCTCGCTCCTCGACCTTTTTTTCTTTCTTCTCTTTTCTTTTCATTCTCACCATCCTCAACAACACAACAACTACTTCTTTCTTCACCAAAAGGTATGTACTAACTACGTATCTTACCCTGTCTAGTAGCTTCGCCTGTCTCTGCCCCTCCATTCTCAGGCTGCTTGCTTGGCTCTACCCCTCCATTCCGTGCGACTACATCACCATCATAACATCACAACACAACATGATCTTGTTGCTTCTATGCTACATCATGTCATATCATACCTACTTGTTATCACCACTCTCTGTCCACTCAATGGATGAATGTCAATGGTTGACGTGTCGTCGCAAACAAGAGGGAAAGCAATGGGAAGCCAAAGGAGAGAGAAGAAGAGGGAGAAAAAAAAGACAAGAGCTTCAGAGCTCATGTCCTGCCCCTCCTTTGCACCAACGTTGTCCCCTCCCCTCCACTTTCCTACTCTACTGTGGCAACACCCGCCCTCAGCAAAAAAGCTCTCTGCATACCATGCCTGCTCTGCTCTGTTCTGCTCTGTTCTGTCCCACTCCGTCATACAAACGGCATATAAAATACCCCACTCTCTCACCTCAACAATTGCTTTTCCTCCTCCTCCTCTTCTCTATCACCATCAATCCTAAAGGATATACAAAACACCTTATCTAACAATACTTCCTCCAACAGAACCTTCTTAAAACAAAATGGCTCCCATCAAGGTCGGCATCAACGGTTTCGGTCGTATCGGCCGTATCGTCTTCCGCAACGCCGTCGAGCACCCCGACATCGAGGTTGTTGCTGTCAACGACCCTTTCATTGAGCCTCACTACGCCGTAAGTTGATCTCCCGACGATCCCGCTCGTTCCTTCGCTCGATCCTACAACACTAGCAAACTGCTTGCTTTGCTCGGTCATGTTACGCCTCTGGGCAACCGCACCATGATGAAGCTGGGACTGGTCCGTTATTGTCTCATTATCAAAGACAATACTGTCTCGAACATGGCAAATGACCATCCAGATCCTACTAGCTCCATCATTGTGGGTGGCATAGCATCGGAGAGAGCAGCTTCTTCTGCACCTACAAACTACCCCTCATTGCTCTACCCCCCTATCATCATCAGCACCAATCTAACCTCAACCTTTTCACAGGTCTACATGCTCAAGTACGACTCTTCCCACGGTCTCTTCAAGGGTGAGGTCGCCAACCAGGGCAACGACCTCGTCGTCAACGGCAAGACCGTCAAGTTCTACTCTGAGCGTGACCCCGCCAACATCAAGTGGTCCGAGACCGGCGCCGACTACGTCGTTGAGTCCACCGGTGTCTTCACCACCATTGACAAGGCCAAGGCCCATCTCCAGGGCGGTGCCAAGAAGGTCATCATCTCTGCTCCCTCCGCCGACGCTCCCATGTACGTCGTCGGTGTCAATGAGAACAAGTACGACGGCTCTGCCGACATCATCTCCAACGCTTCTTGCACCACCAACTGCCTGGCTCCCCTCGCCAAGGTCATCAACGACAAGTTCGGCATCGTTGAGGGTCTCATGACCACCGTCCACTCCTACAC